>PTEX01000021.1:226608-405330 GCA_003342815.1 Eudromia elegans | reverse complement strand
TAAAAAAAAAAAAAAAAAAAGAGTAGAGATTTTCATTGAAGAGAAGCTAAGAGCTTATTATGGTGACATTGTAGGGAAGTTAGGGAGGCAGAAATGGAAGTTTAACCCAGGACTGACTTAAGAAGAATAAATGTGGTAGCCAGGACGCCCTCTTTTACAAATGAGTTTTGGTTTGAATGTAGTTCTGACTGGGTCTGAACTGAAGACTGGGATGATAAGAAATGAGTAGGTAATGGGGAAGAAAATAACAATGAGGAAAAAATGATAGTAAAGTGACTAGAAATAGACTAGAAGTAACAAAACAGGAGGAAAAAAGTRGAAATGTAGAACCATCAGGAGAAGAAGATATCATTGATACATTCACACAAAAATGACAAAAAAAGGTAAATTAAGGACAGAACACATCCTAGCTCAGGTTCTGACCTGTTAAAAGATGGAGGTAGCAAAAGCATTAACGAAATGGCACAGTGGAGACTGCCAGGGCTCATTTCCTACTTGTTTTCTGTGCTGAGAAGGATGCAGGATAATGTGCCTTGATTACATGAAGCAAATGACTAGTCTTTTTATAAGCAAGGAAAGTATTAGCCACCATTTAGGTACAAACAGTCTCTAAACATCTGTGGGTCTGCTTCTTGAATGCTCTGCGCCGTTCCGAGGCGCTCGKTTTTAAGTGGTGCTGACAAATACAAAGGTGCTGGAAAGGAAAATGAAGCTCTTGAGCTGCTGTTTCCCGTGAGCAAGACCCTCCCTTGCACCGSGTAGCTCTTGCCTGGGAGGTAGGATTGTGTGGAGAATGAGGAGGTAGAAACTGAAACAAAACTGATTCAAGTGAGGAAGCCAACAGAAACCGAGCTGTGGCGCTGGTTAACCTTGCGCTAATCCTCGTGCTGAGGTTTTCCTCCTCTTAATAGGCTGCGGTCAAGATTAGGTGCCTTTTTGGAAGAATTTAACACGAGAATTTAAACTCAGTGGTGGAGTAATTAATGTAGTGACGTACAGTATGAAGGAGCTCTCATGACTGCATCTGTCTTAATTGAGTGTATTAATCCTGTGGGATGTGGAAAGCTGGTATCTGCACCAGTCCCGCTGAGGTGGAGGTGAAAGCCTCTGTGAAACTCGGGCCTGTTGCTGCCGAGGTGTCAAGGGGCAGCGCCAAGAAGAGTTGGCCGGGGAGGACCTGCCTAGCTTGGGTTGGGCAGGGTTGGACTCTGAAGATGGGGGCTGCTCCACAGGACAGGCCTGGTGAGCCTTTCCCTTCTGTGGCCMTCCATGTGGCTGCTGCTGCTCCCTGTGCCTCTGCGTGTGGCCTGTGGCATGGGCAGGACTGGGGAGACCTTGAAGACCTGCCAGCACCACCCATTCCCGGTGGTGTCCAACCCTTGGGGTTGGAGGCAGCTCTGTCTTCCTCCCTCCACGTGGCTGATCTCTCCTCACGCCCTTGTACACCCTGGCGTTGAGTTTCGCTTTACCACTGGGCGAGGCTCGCACCGCGGGCAGTGTGGAGAGCCCGAGGCCCAGTGTTGTTGATGGGGAGGAGRGCGATGATGTCTTTGCTCCTTGGGCCTTGGCTCCTGAGCAGAAGAAATGGATGATTGCTATAGGGAAAGCCTGGACCCCTGAGGAGCACCTGACCTTCTTAGGAGCATCTGAGAGTGGAAAGGACACTTAATTAAGCATGGAAATGGAAACTATGGGAAGGAATAAATGACTGAGAAGCAGGTATGCCAAAGCAGTGATGAGCTACTGCCCTAGGGTGGATGGAAGAGTAAACTGTAATCTGATAGCACCAAACTAAAAAAAGTCAGAAAAAAATCGTGAAATATTGGCCCTGGAAGAAGGGAGGTATGTGGGTTTTGATTTGTTTTTAGACTTTTGTTTTGTTTTCAGGAAGCATGAGAAGATTTTTGTGAGTCATTCAGAGATTAAAGGTAGTCTTTTGGCCACCTTGATGGTTCCGGAAAGGTTGTCGAGTATGGAGTCTCTTATTGAAAAGATGCTGAAGTTGCTGCTTCCAGCACAAGGCCCATGCCCGACCTTACTAACGGGCGAGCACGTGGGGTCCTGCATCACCGTGCTCGGCCCGGGAGGGGGCCTGTGCACCTGAATTCTGTTAGTGCTCTGATGATCTAGTCTGTGATAGCAATTCATGTTTAGCAATTCTGATTTAATTTACAACTCGGCTAGAATATAATTTTCTGATTATACTTCAGATTTGTGTGAAGGAGGAAAGGTTATTTTTGATATTTTTAAGTAGAGTAATAATTTTATATAGTCAGCATTTATTTAAAGAATGTTGCTTTTTCTGTAAATGCAGAATAGATGGTGAATTCTGGAGTTGTGTTTAGTCCGAAGTGAGAATTGGTCCCAAGCTGAAGGCAGGTAAGGGTTAATGGGTTTCTTTATTATGGTCTTAGATGTGTTAATGCATTCACAGCAGAGTTCTATTAATTTGTACCAATGACTGAGAGATTTGCAAATCAGCTAATAAATAAGGTTAGAAGAAACACAAAGCTATACATCATAGAATGCAATGCATTAATTCTGACAGAGGCTGCCTAAGATTTGGATATTCATTAAAATGCATTGTGCTATACTAGGAAACATAGAAAATAAAGACTTAGGAGACCACAGTTTATTTAGCACTGTGTTTCTACTTGCAGTGTTGGTCAATGCACAAGCACTGTCACTAGTATGTGTGTTGTGTGGTTCCTCGCCGGGTGACTCCCCACAGGAGCGCATTCAGGGCTCAGGTGTGTCTCCTGCCTGCTGGTGGCTTGTGGTGGTCTCTTAGGTCCAATCTTTCACTGTCTGCATCCCATCTCGGAAAATGTAAGCGCTCTGCTCTGATAGATATATAGATGTGGATTTAATTCTGGGAGACAAGAGTTCTTTTGGAAAAATCACCATTGATTTTAAAATATTCAGTTTGTCTCTAAGGTGTGCTGTCCTTCTGAGATGATCATGCTGTCAGCATCTCGGGAGAAATAAATAGCCTTGGTGCAGCACATCTATCTGTGGGACAGGAGGCATCACACACAGCCCCAGATCTCCCCAGTGGTTTCTTGGGAGCCCATAGTACAAGCCCTGGCTTATTAGCTCCTGAAAAGCCTCATGTGCTCCTCTTGGCATACCCTCCATCAATACTGCCTAGAAATCTTTATCAGAGGAGGTAGAGAAGAGGGRTTTTCAGAGATGGATCCTTCTGAAGTGCTTGCTCCTCTGCCAGGGAAAGGTTTTCCCTCCTTCACCCTCTGATCCTACTGCCATGTCTCAGTCCCAAGTCACTGCTGATGGCTGGTGCACGCTGCAGTGCTGGGAGCTGTCACCTCAGCTCCTGCTCTGAAGCAGTAACCTCCACTGGCACAAATTCATGAGCTAGCATGGACTCTTGACGAGTTAATTCATCATGGCAATCATATGCCACATGTTAGCCTGCAGAAATGAGAGATCACAACACTGGCAGACATGTGCCTCATTCAGAAACCTGGTTTCATGCTGCTCTTCCAGCATAGGCTCCTCTCTGATGGCAGAGTGGCAGGTTGTGAGCTAGCAGAATCATTACTGACAGAGGAATTGATGGTGCTTCCCCAGCCTTATGTGCCTTCTCCATCAGCTTCCCCTAGCACAACTGTCCTAAAGTCTCCCTTGTGGACCAAGAGCCATGAATTTGCTGCTGCGTTTCTAGATGTACAGATTTTGATAGCTATGGCATTGACAGAAAAGACGGAGAGGTTGCTGCAGTGTAGCTTTATGGTGGTCTTTGTTGTTTTGTTTTTCATTTAACAGATTCCCTGGCTGTTTTTACTGACAGAATCACAGTGTATGGGCCAAGAGGCAGCAATGTGGTAGAGCCACTGGAGCATTTGTCGCCCTTCATGGGGGCTCTTGGGCAGGAGAGGGGAAAAAAAAAGAGTCCTTGGTATACGGTGGCCAGTGTCTCTGAACTCTTAACAGGAGAGATGTTCCAGATACTGGCACACCAGTGGGATGAAGGAGTAACATCTCATTTTCAATGTTTAAGTAGGGAAAAGAGATGTCCAGTTTGGGGGCAGGGAGTGACGTGGTTTGTTTGTTTTTAATAACAGTTAATATATGAGTTGTTTGAGGCACAAGTTCCTACGTTCTTGGTAGTAACTGGAAGAAATTTTTATTATCCTACCTTTGCGGTAGGGTTTAAAAGATTCCATGTTTGCATCAAAATAATGCATCCTTGGTGTTYGCTTACAGTATTGAGTGTTTATGTGTTATGATTTCATTTGAAACAGCCCAAGGGGGACATGGGTGTCATAGGGAGACCCTTATGATGATGAACATTTTAGGGGTGAGGGATCACACGTTAGCTGTTGCCTGACTAGTGTAGCCACAGGCTCCATGTAAGAGTGGTTCCTTATATTGGTTGCAGCACTAGCACATTCACTGTCTGAATCCAGGTACTAGATCCTGGAGATGAAATCAAAGGGCTGTTAAAGAGCTATAGTCCTCCCTTGGGACCTGGCACCAAAGGTGGCTTGCAAGGCATGCTAAAGGCATGTTGCAGCACCTTGCCCTCTTGGCCCAGCTGGGTTCCCTGGTCCTGCTTTCCTGCAACAGCCACTTGCAGAAGCTGCAGATAGTTGCACCCGCAAGAGTGAAATTTGCACCTGTGCAACACCCATGTGGGATCTGAGGCCTCCTTGCAGCACTGGTCTTCCCCTTGGAGAGGGTGACATCTCCGTAGAAAATCCCCAGCTTTCATCATTTTTCAGACTGTAGAGTTGTAATAGTGAAGCAGATAAAAACAGGGWGTAAAACCAAAGTAAAACCTGCAGACTGCAGGTATGGCTATTACATAAACACATACTCGAGCATTGCTGTGTACATGATTTCTCTTTGTAGCAGCTCAATAATGGATGTTCCCATAATTAATAAATGATTTTAGAAAATATTACAAAGGTGTTACGAGTGACAGGCTTRTAGTAACTCTATAGACACAGGAGAGTGAATTAGATGGGCAGATCTTCCTCAGCCAGGCCCGGAGCTCACATTAGTGGTAAGAGGTGTGTGTTGCAGATGCAAAGGGTGCAATTCTCATCCGTGCTAGGGAGGGAAGTCCCAGTCTGCATGTGCCTCTGGTCGGTTTCCGTGAAGAAGGAAAGGAGTGTAGGGGAGACTTGGATGGAAATATTTAACTTTACCATTCACCTCACATCTGGAATCCTTTATGTATTTTGTGTAGATAAACCTGATTAAAATTTGCTGTGTAGGACTTTGAGTCGTATAAACAAGCTGATTTATTAAGTGCATATTTAAATATTTTGGCAAAATTAATGTCAATGGATAGAAAAAATACTAGCACTTGCATTTGAATATGTTACCCTTTAAGTAAGGTTAATCTTCAGAAAAAGAGTGGAGGAAGAAGAAATATGATATTAGACATTAGCAGAAGGTGCTAGAATACCTTTTAATTCACTAAAGATAGCTTTTTTTTTTTTTTTTTTCTCCTCCCTTCTCTCTCCTGTTCCAGTATTTAAAATGGTGGAACTGCATTACCAGTGTCCCTCAAAGGATATTTAATCAGGAAATATCCGAAAGAGCTTCTGTCCTCCCAGAAGAGGACAGAATAGTGTTGTCCCATCTGCCGTGTATTTTTTGCAGTAGCAAAAARGCTTCTAGAATTTCTTAATGGGAAGGAGTAATGGAATTGTGTCTATTAATGGTCAAAACCATAGTAAGAGCTAATGCCTATCCTTCCCTGCATAGGTTTATGTATTTATTTTTAATATAAGAGTGCAAATATACCAGGCAGAATCACTTCCAAGATTCACGAGCCCTGGTCGGGTCCAAATACCAGGACCTGGCAGCTACACCTTACAGCTCGTACCAGCTTCCTTCGAGGCCAAAGGTTTCAGTCAAGCTGGATAACCTGATGAAACCTCCTGTATTGGAGAGCGCAGTGTTTCCCGTGGTTACAGCTGCATGAGTTTTGATAACTTACTTCAACTAAGACAAATTTCAGACCATGCCTAGCCTGATCTGCTAGTCAGTGCACCACTCCTCCTTGCACTMTGTAGAGGTTAACCCTCAATTTAAGAAAAAAGAAACTGTACTGTTAACTTCAAATGCTCTTCTTTAAGCTTCCTGGCATTAGTTCTGGTTATTTCTGTTTTTCATTATATTAGAGGAGCCATTTCAAATGAACATTCTCTCAAGTTCTAGTTGTGCCTCAGTAGTTCTTTGGGCAAATATAACAGATGGTTTTCTAGAAATATTTGAGCCCTCAGACGTTTTCGATCTTCCAAACGTTTCTTTGGTTCTTTTTTAAACTCTTGTTGAATTAGGACTTATCAACAGTGGAATTCCTCCTCTGGAAAAGGAAAAAGTGTCTCAGTTGGTAAAGGCAGGTTTTGAAAGCAGTCACCTCAGCCTGTCACAGTGTTCTTTACCAAGACTGAATATCACTTAGTTAAGCATACGATTTTCACCAGGTAATAACATATCAAAATCAACAATACTCATTTTTATAGCTGATATTTTGTAACATTTGTTATATTCCTTAAAATATAAACAGCAGAAGAAARTTAGGCTTACAAGGTCAAGCTCTCAAAGGTAGTAGATGTGCGAGCAGGGGTTGCCTTATCCTGCTCTTCCTCTTCTCCTCACCTTATGCATGCTTAAATCCTGCCCTTCCACGCCTCTTGACACCGGCATGAGCACTAGCCTGACCCGGCACCCAGTGTCACCCAGGCCCCTCCAAAGTCCTTTCAAGAGATGCTCAGTGTGTGCGTTTTTAAGCTATTTGCCCAAAGCTAATAAGCCTCCAATGATCTTATGCAAATAAGATCTTTCAGACTTCTCCTGTAGCCAAATTTACATTTCCTTAGAACCAACAAAGGGTACGTGCTTACGCACGGCTGAAATCTCGTGTTCCCCGCACCAGAGCTCTCAATTAAACAATTGAAAATGTGTTTCTGTTGTGACATATCAAAGTAGTGTATTTCCCCTAAGGTCAATTTAAGAAAGGGCTAACTGTTTAATTCACATTTTTGGGAAAAAAAAAATTATAGTTAGGCATGAACCCAGCCTAGGAAACTTCTGATTTTTTGAGCATAAAGAGGAGTGAGGCAGAGACCTAGACTGCTTTGCCTTCCGAATGAAGGATTAGCTGCATGCTGAAGCTGCAGAACCGTAGGCACCAAGGGAAATTTAAAACATGTAAAATTTAGGTGTTTTCCAAGTGAACTGGCAGCTGAATGAGAATTTGCAGACTTATATTTTAGATGTAGGTACCCGTGTCCCGTACCGATTTTTGTCATAAGCATCCTGAAAAATCTCTGAATTTCATGGAATCAGCCTTGCAGTAAAATCCTAGCTGATAAAGTATGGATATTGGAAGCTTTTATGAACCACTTGGCTTCTCACAGCCCTGTAGTCTTTCATTGTAATTTCATTGGATAGAAAAAGAATATTCTTCACAAGGGAAACAGCTGATGGCATCCCAGATGAAATACGCAATTACAACAGCCGTACCATATACAGTCTGCTGCTCCGCCACCGTTTGTCTGCTTCCAAATTACAATCGGTTAGTAAAGTTACTTGAATTTTTAAAATATGTTCTTTCTACATTCTGTGGCAGCCAATTTGTTCTTCCTCCTTTGTTTTCCAGGAGGATTTTTCTACTGAATTGGTAAGACAGTGACCAGATTTATTGTACAATATCAAAAATTATGCAAAAAGTCCCACCAAAGTTCTAGATGAGTGTATCTTTTAATTATATCAGTAATTAATTTGGTCACCTACATTAAAAACAGGCATTTTAAATAAAGAATTAAAAAGAAGTAATAAAGCTGCAAATTTTTGACTGAAAGGTTTTATAAAAAGTTTTGGAAAGTACACTTTGCCTATTGTAACAGCATGTAGCAAGTGAGAAGTAGTTGTGTCTGCTGCTCTCTTGGGTACGAGAGGTGAAYGTGCCTGTGCAGAGGAAGATGGAGAGAAGTGATGCTCAGCATAGGAAACGTAGGTTCCATGGGACAGGCCAGAACACTTGCACTCTATGGMAACCCCATACATACAGGCCATATACATTAGCCTGGGCCTATGCAGAAAGTGCTGTGCTGTTGTACGTAGCTATTAGACGTGTCCGAATGCATCCTGCCTTGTAGTTGCTGCTGAGGTTCGGGTTTGCAGCTGGTCTTCCCGCRCCGCAGCGATGGGCGAGGTGAAATATGGGCAACCTTGTTTTCGGGTTTTGTTTCCCAGGCCAGCATGTGCCTCTTCATTTGCACGGGCTGGCAAATGTCACATACCTCTGTTCCTCTGTGTCGGAGATGTCAAGATTTACATAAGTAAATGGCGTTCAGCCCTCTCCAAGMAACAACAGTGCTTGAATGTGTGTGTTGGAAGTGGATGGATTGAGAATTACATATATAACTGACCTGAAGTGAATAAAAGATTCAAAGATTAAAAGTACTCTTAATGATTTTAGTGTGGTATTTTTTATATTGAGATTACTGAGATGCCAGTTTGAGCAGCTTGGTTCAAGTTTTGGTTCTTTGTTTTTAGTGTGAGTCTCTCCTGAAAAGTTTGATTTAAGAAGAGCAGAGTAGGGCAGAGACGTAGTTTGTACCTAGCAACTAGTTCAAAGAATTTTAGGAGCAGATTTGAAAATGCATGGAGGTAGGACAAGATAAAAGCTTTTATTTATTTTATTTAGAGCAAAATATGCGTGTCAGCAGAGTTTTAGAAAAACCTTTGTGTTTTTCCACTTTTTTCCCTTTTTTTTTTTTTTTTTTTTCTCTCCCAAGACTGACCTTCTGTGCAATTGCTGCTGAACTGTGTTGTCTGTCAAAAAGAAGGTACCTTGCGCAGCGCTCGTTGTTTATAGTCCTATTGCATGTCCCAAGCCTGGGGGGAAGCAATCCCCCTCTTTGGGGAAGGGCTGTTTGTATTAMATTATGCCTACAAATATGCCAGCTCTTGCAGTCTAGCTTAGTGTGCTCCTAGAAAGACTTGGGAGAATTGTAAATAGGCCGAATCTGGAAGTTCTTTATGTCACAGGTTCCTGAAGCAAAGCTGAGGTCTATTTTGGTCATTTGGACACTGGACAAGGATGCATAAAAAAACTGAATAACAACATATGAGTTTTKCCCCAGAGAAGTTTGAGTGCAAAGTTATGTGCTAAGTTGGTTCTTGAAAGATAACTTGAGAACAAATGCCTTTGACAATTCGAATATGCTTAAATGCACTAATGAAGCAGCATAATATTCCACCAAGTCATTAGTTTTGTCTTGTTTACTACAGCAGAGCCTTGATGTATGACAAAGTTCTCGATTTGTTACTGTAATTGCATTAATCAAGTATAGCACAATTTAATAACAGCAGCAATGTTTTTACCATACATAAAAGGACAAGACTTCTACTTCCTTGAAACAAGTAACCTTGGATATKAAATCATTATTTTCATTGGATGTGTTCAGGTTTCCCAGCCAGGCCCCAAACAGCTGGAGAAAGTCTAGTTAGAATTGGTTTCAGGGTGCTCAGTCAGTTCTGCCTAAAACGTATGTGCAAAATTACCGTGCAGCAACCGTTAAAGCTGCTTTTGTTTGGCAGTAGCCACTGCTGTCGGATCTTGGTATTTCTGTGCCGTTCTTTTGCCTTTCCTGCATATCGGTTGCTCTATTGTGTGTSCTTTAGAGGGTTAATGTAAGAGATGAGGCCTTTAATGGTGCTCAGAAGGCACCTGCCACACATGAGAGCCTATGGGATGTAACACATTACGGTGCTAATCAGCCCTGGAGCTGGAGGTGACATGATAGCAGATGTGAAGCCTGGGGAGTCCCCGTTCCTCTAAAGCCTGTCAGTTACCTTTAATCCTTGAGCAAAAGAGCTGAGTTGTGGAAAGAACTTCCATGGGGAAACTGCAGACGGGATCTGAATGCCCAGCTAGTAAAATGAGTAATAAYCTAATGTCCAAATTATTTCAAGGACAGGAAAATCTGGGGCATTGTTTACAAGACCATTTTAGTAATACTTTCTTTTTTAGGCCCTTGTGACAGTTTTATCAATGTCTTGTATAGAAAGCCTTGCAAACTTGGCCTTCATTATGGTTTTGCTTGTAATTATTATTTTCATCTCTTAATTAAATATAGCCCTTCAAGTTCATTGTAAATGAGATCTTTGAAAAACCTGGAATGGCATCAGAAGGAATAAGCGTATTGTTCTGCCAGTTCACTCTTTAGCTTAATGTGCAAACCATTGGGTTAAAGTTYGGAGGTGCCATAGGTCAACTGCACTCACTAATCACGGCCTCCACAATAGAGATTGACTTTGTTGCTAGCTGGCTGCAGTAAGAACAGTAAATCACTCAATGGACTTTATATTTATTCAGTTCACAGCTTGATCACTATTCTTTCACCTTTCCTCTGAAAAATGGTAATGTTCTTTGCTTTGTCCAGGAAATGGAAATTGCTCCTGGAGCCTCCTAACTATTTGTTTTAAGTGAATGAGCAATGCAGCTTATGCCCACTGGTTTCTGAAATGAAGCTCTGTCATAGCATGGTGGTGGCATTCAGTATTTATATGGAAGTTAAGAACAAGTTTGGGGGCTTTTTTTGAGGCTGCCTCTGACAGATGATTGTGCTAGTTTGTTGTTATCTGCGCRGGCTGCTGTAATGCAGCTTTGCAGGTAGAACTGCGGGCAGGCATCCTGTGAAGGATGAGCCTCCCGGGATAGCGACTGCATTACCATGCTAAACAAAATTGCTGTAACGAAAATGTTTAGCCAAATCTCCATGGGAAAGGGGAGCATTCATCTAAATGCCTTTTCAAAGGGGATCTTCTGAAATGGAGTAAATACCTAAATATGCCTTTGAAATAACTAAGTGTGCAGAGTAAAGATGAAAAATGAGTATTTGTTGATATAACTTTTTGCTTCCAAGCTATAAAGTAGATTTTTAATTTTATTGGGAATGAAGTGAAGGTCTAAACGCTTATTGCCACTGATACTTCTCTGTGCCAAAAAGAAGAATGTTTTGGTCTAGAGGTCCAGAGCAGGAATGGGGCACACAGCGAAGGGCTGCTCTGCAGAGGCTGAGGGCCAGGCACTTCCTGAAGGACAGACCCAGAGCCCCGGCAATGGCTCTGTTCAGGCTCACGTCTGGCAAAAGGCAGAGATGCCTCAAGCCCGTGAGCTCCCAGGTCCAGCAGGTTGTAACGCCAGGTTTTATAGTGTGCCAGGACATCACTTTGCAGGCTGTGACTAGATGAAATCAAGTTTAAAGGCTCCTTTTTGCCTTTAGTTATTTCATCTCTAGCTCTTAACTGAACAATTTCTGTTCAAGTGAGTTTTATTTTGAATGTGATTGTTAACAGTTAGTTATGTGGTCTGACCCTCTTGGAAGGGGGAAGAAATGGCTGTAATTCAGAGATACTCCAACTCGCAAAATGACTTCTGAAAGGTGCWGAATCCTTGCCTGTATAAATATTTCAGATCCCAGTGAAGAGTAACAAGCTGCTGTTAAGCAGGCAAATCAAAGGGTTATAGTAGGTCTTTGTAAATTAGTGGTGAGAAAAATGAAAGTACAGCAGACRCTCCGTTAGTCCAAGCAAGAGTTTCCAAAACTGTAAGCAAGTTGCACACATACAGTGGTGTATAAATGAGCACGTGCTAGACATGCAATTAATTTGGCCCTGCTGCAGCTAATGAAATGCAGGCATTATTTTTTGCATGCATCTCTCCAAGCAGTCACGCCTTTGTATATTAGTGTGCTCTAAGGCAGGGTCCTGAAGCAGGAGGGAAATGAAAAGGTGTGATTTCCTATTAGGCACAGAAGTAGGAAAGCATAATATTGCTGTAAAAGTTAAGGATATGTTGATGCAGAGGTGATAAAAGAAAAGCTGTTCCATTAGCTGTCACTTTAAATGATAAATAATGACAGAGCTCTTCCGTAAGTGAGTAATATCTGTTCATAAAAAGTGTCATGTGTTGCTGCTGCTGGGTTTTCCAGGCGTCGTGTTAATCAGCATGCTCTTAATTAAGTCTCTAAGTGTTTTTTCAGAGCATGTCATGGCCCACCCCTTCAAAGTTAAGGTCACTGATTTTGATGCTCTAAGGCACCTTATTACAAGTTTTACTTTGTGAGAGTTTTTCCTGCTTTGGTGTCTTCAATGCCCTTCTAGGGTTGTAGCTGGTTGGTGCATGAGTCGGGTGGAATTCAAGCGGTTGTTAGTGGGAAGGTCTCAGCTGCAGCCTTTAGGGCTAGAAGCTGGGGACAGGTGATGGTTAGGGATGCTGTGTTTTATTGCCAAGGGCAAATTCTTAGGGAAAGAGAGGATGGATCTGTTATAGAAGATGCTACTGACACGTGTGCAGGGAAGGATTCAGGTSGGGCCATGAGAGGCTCGAGGCATCAGCTGCTGGGGGGAGCGTGGTGGAGAACCTGGCCTTATCACCCCCTCTGCCTGCAGCAGGTGAACCAAATGCTGCGGTCACGGTGCGTCACCGTGCACGGCAGCAGGGTGGCTCTGTGYATCCCGAATACACCTTGGTTTTTTACATATGGTGTAAAATGCATGCATGTACTGAGCATTCATGCTTRTACTGATCTGGCATTTGAGAAGAGCGTGAGGCACAAGTGCCAAGAAGGTGAACAGGTGGTTGGCATGTAGTGAATTGGTGCTGTGGTCCCTGCGGTCCTTGGAGAGCATGAGTGTCCCCAGCTTAAGAAATTGGTGCCCTAGGTAGGGATGGGGGCCTTGGCAGATGGAGTCCAACCCTTGGCTGCTCTGCTGGAGCAGGGCAGCCTGCAGGATGAGCCCCAGGGACATGGGGATTGACAGGGGAACCGGAGGTGGTTCTTGAAGCTCTGGCCCTGGAAGGCCCCCGTCTCCCTAGGGCCATGAGAGCTGTAGTCAGTAAAATACCTTKTCGAACGGGAAAGGAGGGACTGCTTCCTCTCTGGGTAGGAAGAACTGTTTCCAAGGTGGTGATTTCCTATGCCTGGGCCAGGCTGCAGGTTATTCCTGGTTAGAACTACCAATTATCTGCTTCTCCTTCTTCGTTTCTTTAGTTAATGTGCATTGAAAATGTACCCTTATCCACCTGGGCTCAGTGGAACTTTATACACCATATGTATTTCTGCTAAAGGCAGAACTTAGTTTTATATTGCTTTAGGTTTTCAATTAACCTTGCTTCCATATATTTCACAGCATTAAGAGCAGTTCAGTGTTAAACATMACTCCCCACCTCCCCCCAATCCCACATGAAACTTTGAAATGCAGCTTTTCTCTGCTGTATGCAACTTCGTGATAGGCGAGTTATGTAACTGATTCAATATTGGATTTCCATTATTTCTAGCAAATAACACCAGCAATAATTTTCCAGTGTATTACACCACTTTCAGATGTTCTAGCGGGCGTTGCTATCCTGCGCTGTGTTCGTTCCCGGGAAGCGTGGGCATCAATTTTTATGTCAAGGTGGATAGGCAGATGCWGCTTCTTAACATGTGTATACATCTAAAGAGGAAAATTATATTATTATTTTGGAAAATTTTGTCAAATGCAAATGGAAAGAGATGAGATCTAGATTCAGAAAGGAGAGCAAAAGCAGCTAGAAACTCCATTCTAAAATGCTATATTTGGGGCTTATGTTTTTTTCTTCCCTTGTGTCACACAAGTATTTTACACAGATTAATCTAATATATGTGCAAATTAATGAGCGTTTTATGGTAACCTGTTCAGACAAGTTGATTACATTAAGATGTAAAATTAAGCATTGTTATGAATGCTCCATCAGCACATTGTGGAGTGTTAGCTCTTTAACCATTTGCTGTTCTTTCTCATCTCTAAATTTTTGAAAGTACTTGTCARCATTTGGTCAAGGATAATGTTTCTCTTTTTAAGCCCTTTCTCTTTGTTGTGCTCGATACCGTTACCGTGATATACAGCTGCAAGTCCAAGGTGGTATCGCAGACCCTTCTGTTTTGCAATATAAATTTCATCTTCAAGCAACTCTCCTTTCTGTGCTCTCAACCCTGTGCTCCTGTCTGAATGCACATTTGGATGGCACTGGTAGAAGTTGTCCTTGAAAGCTTTTCACCAGCAATTTTTTTTCCCCCTCCTCCTCATTCTCACTGTGTTAGTTGCAATTCCTGGCTCTGCCAAAACAGCATTAGGTTTCTAATCATTAGTAAGAAAATATCATATCTTTGTCCAAAAATCCATTTTCAGTGTCTTAAAATGGCTTGCTTTCACTAAACTTTCTGGAACATAAGTATTCCTAATATCCCCAAGCTCACTCTTTCTTCCCTGGACTGTAAGCTTGCCTTATATAAATCATAGCATCAGCTTTCCTCAGACCTTGTGTYAGCCATACGTCTGCCAAGCTTTCAGGGGCTGCTGCTACCTCTGTTCTAAAGTGTATTACATGTGCTGAAACCCTGCGGTGTTACCAAAAGGGCAGAAAGATGGCAGAGGTACATCTGTGTAGCCCTAAAATGGACCTTACCATGAAGAAAATGGAAGATTTCAGCCCAAGTCATCAAGTATTCTTGTCTTCCCTCTGAAAAATGTAGTTATGTCCCATGAATATGAAATATTTCCTGCATTTTCCATCAAAATACAAATCATAGGAGTTTTCTAAGTTAAGAAGTATACTGGGACTAAATATGCCTGTATTTTTAGCTCTGAATGTAAACCAGATATACAGAGACTTTGTCTGGTTTTGCAATCATTTTTGTAGTGCCGTAGCTCCATGGTAAATTAAACCCATCCACATGTCAAATTCCTTTCATCTGTTACAGATACCATGAGACTCTTAAATAAAGGCCCACTTACGACTTGGTCTAGCCCGGGTGGCAAACGTCCAGTGACGTTATTGTCCCTCCTCCCCGCGGTCGCCTCGCACAGAAGGAAGCGATGTTCCTGATCGGGCTGAGTTCAGCCGCGGCTCCGCTGGGAGTCTCGCGGAGCCGTCGTGACCGCGGTTCTTAGAGCCGCGTCCTCTGCTTGTTGTTTCATGCCACAAAGCCTTCCTGGCAGAAAGCAGGCTTGCTCCACTGCAGTTATTCTTTCTATTTAGCTGGGAGGAAACCTTCCATTCAGGCAAATGCCCAGCCACTGTAATTGAAATGTGTACCCACAGTCCTCATCTCCGCTCTGCCGCCTTTGACTTGTTCCTTGAACCTTCTTCTCCTGCCACAATTTCTTCCTCTGAAAAAGATCTTACTAGATTCTTCCTAACGAAAACTGATAGATATGGAAGGATCTTCATGACTTCTCTTTCTACATGTTGCTCCCTTCCTGAAAGGTGGAGGAAAGCTCTCTGGCCTCTAGCAAGCTATGAAATGCTCCATCTGCTGCCTTCCCCTGCCTTTCCACTTGATCTGGGAGACCCATTCTGKTTTTTTTTCTTTTGTTCTCTTAAGTCCCTCTCTTTTTCCATTCCCCCCCCTCACATTTCAGTCATGYTGTAATGCCTCGTGTCTTACCCCATGTAACCTTGTAATGACACTTCACAGTCACTCCTCTCTTAATTTCTAGCCTTTGCAGGCAGTGGGACATGCTCYAACCAGCCTCTAATACCTGTCTGCAGTCCAGCCAGGGGATCTGAATCATCCTAACTGTTTTTTCAGGTTGTACTCTACCTTGATACGCTCATTGTCATCCTCTCCTCGTTTGGCTTCCATGACCTCATCCTTTCTATCCTACAGCCTTTGGTGAATCTGCCTTTTGCCTTCTCCAGCTGTGAGAATGTATAGCAAAGTCAGGTTTTGACTCTTCTCTTTCCCTCCTTCCTAATTTATCTAGGAGGATAAATTGGCAAGCACAAATTCAACTGCCATGTTAATGAGGTTGRTTTAAAAGCATGGTGTATCTGTCTWCTTCAAGCCTGCCTTATTCTACCCAAATTGAAGACTCGGTCTTTTTCTATGTAAACACTGAAGTGATATCTCAAATGAAATGACTAGTACACGGGTCCTCAACCCTCCTCCAGAAGCCTTCTCCGTTGCTCTTTCTCACAGTGRCTATAAACTTCTCTAGCATCTCATTTATCACCTAGACTCAAAACTTGAGCATCACAGTCAGCTGAGATTTCCCTTTACCACCTCAAATCCAGAGCAGACTTTCCAGCCCAGCCACCTTGCCTCTTGGATTTCTCCTGCTGTAAATTTYTTTTCTCGGATCTTGACAAAGGTAATCTCACCTAGGTGAAGCAGTGCTTTCAGAAAGGCCCTTTTCCTAGCTTCGTTTCTCTGGCCAAAATGTGTTTTGACCATATCACTTATACAAGACACGAGACTTCCCTTTCTCTCGGGCAGTTTATTTTCCCTCTCCCCTCTCTGTGTCGCCACTTGCTCAGTAGGAAAACAGCTCCAGGCTCAATTGGAGGCACRGAGCCCCTTTGCACCTCAGCTCTGCCTCTCCAGCCAACCCCTTCCTGCTTTCTCCCTTCAAAACTCTTCAGGCGCTTCTGCAAAACTAGTTCTTCAAATCCCTCTTCAAAATCCCTTGCCAGGATGCCTACAAAAAAACACTGCCTGTCATAATGACTGATGGWACCTTCTTTTTCTCTCCTGCCCCGTGCTGAGCTGGTGCCTCGTGTCCTAAATCTGCCGTCTAAATTCTTAGAGGTTTCTTTCCACTGTGCATTTGGATGGGGCTCRTGCAGTGAGGTCCTGGGCCATGACTGGGCCTTGGAGGTGCTATGGTAAAATAAACAGCGCTGAGGGGAACAGGAAAGGCCAGGAGGTGCTGAAGTCATGGCTGTATCCCTCAGAATGGGCCTGGCACACTCTTCTAACAGCTAATATTGTTGGCAAGACCACAGATATGGAAACTATGTCCATGGCCAGATGTGCGCGCGGAGGGCTGCCAAGATGGAGCGGGGCACGCTCTAGGATACGCTGCCTTCCCCGGGAACATTGCAGCCATTCGAGTCCTTACCTTGGAAAATGTGAAGCCCAGAAGGAACTCGGGACCTGCAGCTCTGGCTCTGGGGTGATTTACAGTATTGCAAACTGATGCTTAAGCAGCAAAGTCGTTCCCTCCAGCACCCTTCGTTGTAATCTCCCTCCGAAGATATTAAAAATACAGCAACTCTGGCCAGGTTGTAGTTGATCTAATTTATAAAGCATTTTCTGGGTATTAAAAGCTAGGGCAATGTACTAGTAGTTTTAAAATTATGTTAAATATACTGTAAACTGCAAGGAAGATCCTTTCATTGAAGATTATTGTATGAAGATTTGAAGATTAAAGYGTCTAGATTAAAGATTAATGTGAAGTACACTGGGAAATGGTTTGATGCATAAGGAGCTATATTATATATTAATGGTGCACTTTTCAAAACTGCCTGAGGGAATTAGACACCCACTTCTCTTGCATACCTTTGAAAATCTCGCAGTAAGGAATTTGTTATTGTAAAGTGAAAATGGCAATATTTTCATCGAGAGCTTGAAGAAAAGTAGAAGGGATGGAGGGACACGGAGTGCTCATCTGGAGCTCCTCTTCTGCTCCTTGCAAGATTTTTCCTGTTTGGAATTTGCTCTGTAGATTTCAGAGGTTTTTAGATCCTCTGTTACTGTGTGGAGGCAACTTGAATTTGAGTAGTGCAAGGTTAATAAAACTGGCCTGACCCGAGCACACTGCGCCACCAGCTTATGTATTAATTTTTTGTCATCAAATCCATTTCTTTTTCCTTTTTTTTTTTTTTGCTTTCACCTGAAGATAGCTCTCCTAAACAGAAGTAATTTAAATAACTTGAGAAATCAGCCACGTAAAGCTCAGTGAAACAAATTTATACATATACATATTTATATGTACAATATAATATACATTAATTAAAGATAATTAGAACTGATTGTGGCAAAAAATAATTATAATTATACAYAGCAAAGTAATCCTCTTGCAAGARTTTCTCTTGGTAATGCTTTTTTTGTGTAGAAATTTCAAGAGTCTGATGAAAGAAATGTTCCACGTATGGTAGAAATTACAAGTTTGCTGTCCCCAAAGCGTTGCAATACAAATAAGCTGTTAAGTGCCAGCCCTGAATGTTATTTTTTTTAGATGCAAAGAGAGATAATCCTGTACTAAAACTATTAGTAGGCAAATTTATTTGAACTTCAAAACATCTTTGATCTGGAATGAAAATGAACTGTGTATGAGTGTATACTCCATTAATCTCAGGCTGGCCACTTGTGTGCGTTTTTGTTTGTTTGTTTTTCCATCCTCCATCTTTCTAATGGAGTTTATTAAGGCAAATCATGCAATACAGTGTGATTTTTTTCTGGTAGAATCTACTGTGTTGCCTTCATGAAAGAACACTTTTCCTATAGAAAGTGCCCTGTGGGAATYGATATTCAGGTTCGCAGTCCCCCGAAAAGTCAGCGTGCGAAAGTGTTGCAGTCAGATCTATTTTTGTGGTCTTATCATTAAACCTGCAGTAAACCTGCATATAAAGCAAGGCTTCCAAGGGTACTGGGAAAGTGTGATGAAAAATAATCATCTCTCTGATGAATATTTTCCTCTAACTTTTGGCAGGATCACCCATGTGAGTTTGTGCCAGCCTCTGCAGGAACACTGATGCCAGCAATTTGAGGATCTTCACGTTTGCTCTCAGTGGTAAGATCTAAAGATGTCATAGTAAACAACATTAGAATATTACTGTTTTCTGTCAAGTTGTACTAAAGATGAATCCATGTGAAAAACGAACTCTTTCTCCTTGACCATTACAAGGGTACCGAGATGTAAGAACTGAGCTAAGGACACACGTTCTGAGCAATTTTCATCAGAGTAATCCCCTAAAGACCATTTTTATTTTTCTCTCTGCTAAGGTGACTCCTCTTGAGAGGTTTGACATTGTACGTTTTGGAGAGCACAACCGTTTATAAAGGGACGGTGGGCAGTGTCTAGCGAGGAGGTAGAATACACGGAAAGGAAACTTCAGTAATTCCCTTTTGTACAAAACTCAGCAATTAAGTTGCAARATTGCAAATAATTTCTCCATCTAATGCTGACCTTGTGGTAACTTATCTGATTGTCCAAACCTTCAGTTAGATTCTCAGATCCTGTTGCATCTGTAAGCTTAAAATTTCTTTTGCAAAGATATATTGTCCGCTATAATAGTGAAAAGGAGGAGAGAACAGCCAAGTCCCACCATAGCTCTAATTCAAATTGGAATGTGTTTTGTAGAAAACTATGGCTGATAATGTGAAATAAATCTTAAACTGTAGGAGAAAATCATGTGCTGTCGAAATTTTCAGGTTTGGGAATTAGGAAGGATCTAATTTTTAGATTTTAATATTGTCTATGACAATATTTTGGTCAAACTGTTTCTCATTCCTATGCCAACTACCTGCATTAAATATTTTTGTTTATTTCAATGGTTACTCAACATATAAAATACTGGCAGAAGTGGACATCTTAATATGATGAATAATCACCATTTTCCAAAAAGTCAMAGTGAAGACCTTCCCCTATCTCTACCATGTTATTCATCTGCAAGTTATCTAATTGTTAGCAAATATGCTTAATCCCTCTTAATAGCCCTTGTCTCTGAAACAGATGACCACAGAAGAAATAGCTACAAAATAATACCCTATTTTGTGCAGCACTTTTTCTGGGGGGAGGAGGGAGGGACACACACATATATACACATATATATACACATACACATATATATACACACACACATATATRTATACACACATACATATATATGAGAGAGAAGGAGAGAGAGATCAGCTCTCACACCCCTCTTCAAATAACATTAAGAAATGTGTATTGRATTATTCCATCTCAGTAGAACACTGCATAATGTGATAATGGGTTTTCCTGGGACCAGTCCCACTTGCCTTATTCCCTTTTTCATCCCCCATCGGGCGTGCACAGAGCGGTGTTTTCACACGCAGCAGTGAGCACGTGGGTGCCATGTCAGTGCAGCCAGCACTTAAAGAATCATGGCACCTAGGCTAGAGTGTAAATGTGATCAGAACCCAAAATCTGGGACTCTTCCAACATGGAAAATCTATTTGTATTCAGCATTTCCCTAGCAGTTTATTGTTGTTAGCCCGGTAGTTCAGTGAAACCTCTGCTTCAATTCAAAGGTAAGCTCAACCTACAGTAGCTCTCCTATCCCATCATATACTTTCTTTTAAAAAATGATTGTGATAGTGTGTTATCATTAATCCTGAAGAGAGATTATGTGATTACTGGCAGACTTAAGGATAGGGAGAATATGTCCCTAATATAGGATAGCCTCTCTCGGAGTATACTGTGCTGCTATTGCTCTTTGTACAGGACTACGTTATAATTATTGKGCTACTGGATTGTATAGTCAAGGTGCAAAGCAATGACTGTTGAGACAGTTTTGCAGGGAAATTATATGATCCGAATAACAATTTTCTATTTTTTTCAATATTTTAATGACACTAAACTCTGAATGCACTGTAACCYGGAGAACTGAAAGTCAATAATGTTGTTTGTGATGGAGTCTGTAAACACTGGAGGTCCCTGCTGCTGAACTGCTAGACCTTTTTCCCCTGGAAACAAGATACTAACGATCTAGGAAAGGAAARCAGAAGACCCTCATTTGTTGCTTCTTAACGAAGGCAAATGAAAATCCATTACAAGTCATCGAAGGCCCAGTSCTGTGATAAAGCTCCCATTAACTTCAGTAGGAGCAACCTGAGTATTACTTAAATGCAGGAAACAAACATTTAAGCGCTAGCAAATATAACTGCCCTTAGACGAAGTTCCCTAGTCTTAGGCAGCAGCAGTTAACAGAAGAGTATACGTACGGTCACCCGTGCAGCCCATTCCATATTGCTGTTTTCAATAAATGCACAGCAGGTGTTTTGTAAGGGTTAAGGACTGTCAGGGTGTAGAGATGACCAGATCAGTTCTTCTGTTGTTACTGAATCAAAATATAGTTCAATATTCTGCACAATTAAAGTAAAAATACGTGTGTGAGTGTGAACAGGAGGGAAAAGAGAGTTCYTTCTGATTGCATCTCTGTATTTGACCGTGGCTTCACACTTCATTTCAGCCTTTACACAGGTTTTGTGTTCCTAGTTTATTATATTTTCTTGAGGCAAGAAAGGTTTTCAATGAGAACTTGATGAATGTCCATATTAAATTGGATCCCCTTTTTTAATTAAATTCATCTAAATTTAATTTTGCAATTTTACTTTAGTAAACACATCTGACTCCAGATGTTGAATGTGCTTTTTCTATTGCTGTTCTCATTTAATTGTACCTGTAAAAGATTTATGACTTAAAGAGGCATTTCTGAACACTTTAGAGTGTTTTCAGCATATGCTTCATGGATGGCTAGTAACATGAGCAGTTAGCATCCTAAAATAYTGTTCTGCATGCAGGATTCCTTTTAATGGGATGTTACTTTTATTAGCTTGAACTTTAAACAAACARTCAGTTTACAAGAAACATTGCTGTCAAAGGATATCAAATGATACTGAGATACTGCCCTCTAAAAGAAGCTTTGAAAATGAAAGAGAAGAATATGGAAACTTAAAGATGTGATAAGAAAAATCATATCAAAAAATCTAACAGAGTTACTCCCTTTGATTAAAGACGGCCCCAAACARCCTGTGGGTTTCAGGTCTCTTCTCTTCATTGGCACTGTGCTCYGTTGCATTAGCTGAGCCTTGTAAACAGGGTAAGTGCACATTCAAGTGCTTACAGGTTCTGCTTACAGGAGATTTTAAAATGCTTTTGCTTATTTGTCGAAACGGGCAAAGGCTTTGCAAATTAACATTGCTTCTTTCTCATTCTGTTACGACTTCTCAATCGTTGTAAATGGCTCCTACTATAAAATTACCTGGAGTTCTGTAATTATTCWGGTTCTGCGCTTGAATCTTGAAACGTGATATATGACATATGTGGAAGATTTAGTGAAGATCCCTGTTCTCACCAGGGAAGCTTATACYACAATTGAACTTTTGGATCATGCTAAAAAAAAGAACGTTGTTGTAAAACAACAACAACAACAAAAAGTCTACCTTCTTTTTTACTCAAAAACAAACCATCTATGAGCTTATTTATTTATGTTTGCTGTTGTAAGTGTTGTGTGTTGGTCTGAAATACTTATCTGATTGGTAAGCAAGTCAAATAAGGATGTTGTGGAAGCTGGAGGCTCACGGGATGCGGCGTCGCCCCACGTGGGGCTGGGGCCTCTCCCGCACAGGTAGCGCGGCCCGTACCGAGCCTTGGGAACGCTCCCAGGCACCCAATGCTCTGGTTTCCTCTTTGTATCTTCCCCCATGTTTCCGTGCTGTTGTTGGCACGCAGTGGTAGCTTCCAGGAGGTGCCGTCTCCTCATGGTGCGTGGGGACGTGGATGGTCGTGCCCTGGGAGCTGGGGGAGCCCTGAGCCCCAGCRGCTGCGGAGTGGCTCCCCAGCAGCCTTGCGTCCCCTTTGGCCCTTCTTTCATTGCTCAATTACATCTTCACAGGGACAGACGCCGAGCTGGAGCAGACTGCTTTCTCATAGTGCATTTAGCTGTGCCTATTGTGGATCATTTCTGAACTAGAGGGTTTTTGGTTTTTTTCATTCTTAAGTAGCCAGGAGTTTTTTTGCCTTGTTCCCCCGCCTGATTTATTGGCGATGCAGGATTCAGGGAGCAAGTATACGCCTTAAAAGTTGCAGCAAAGAAACTCAAGTAGTTTATTTAATTTCCAGCGGAAGAAAGTCATAGCAATGCTCCTCYGTTGAGTGAAAGCGTTTGGAGCCTTAAAGGCTTCATGTAGGGGTCTGGATGGCACCCAAAGAAGGAACCACTTAAAAATTACAAAATGACACAGTTTATGTTTTGCTTAAATTGTCGGGATTTACTATATATTTGCTGGRATGGTGACCATACAGCATGTTTTCAGAGACACTAGAGAAGAGTATGTTAAGGCTCCAAAGACTTAAGAATGCCTAATAACTGCCTGCCAATAGAGCCAAACCCTGCTGGGTAATGGGGGAATGTCTACCATGTAAATATAAAGGGGGTTATTTAGGAGACCCAGTGAGCTGTGAATTATTGCCTAGGTTGTCACACACCAAAAAAAAAAAAAAAAAGGAAAATGAGTTGTGAAGAGGAAGGAACGTGCGCTGAGTCCTGAATAGCTTTCTGAGACTTTTTTCTGAGATAGATGGGGAAATGTATATATATGCACTCCCTGCAAAAAGAGATATCCGTTTTGTCAGATTGCAAACATACCAGGCACCTAGATTAAAACCCAGTGCACAAACAGAACTGGGTTATTTTTGTGCCTGACAAATGCATGAATCAGAGAAAAATAATGTTTGTCCGATAACTGAATTTAACATCTGTATTGATCCGGCTTCCGCTGAGCTTGGTGGGAACCTTTCTGCTGCTTTGAACAGCGCTTGGGCTGGACCAGGGTGTGTGCAGGAGACGAGGGCCAGCCCGGAGGGAGGCATAGCAGGCAGGAGCGGCTGAGCCCGGCTGTGTTCTGCATCCCGACTGAAATGAGAAACTTGGAAATACTTAAAAATAACTGTGTGCCAAAGCGCATTTACTCAATCTCAAATGAATGATCTGGCAATACATACCGTGTACTTGCATACGGTTTCATATGCAAAGCAGTCTTCAAAAATGGGAAGGATTTCCTTTGCATTGTGCATTTCATCTTCCTGCTCCCTTCAGGTGCTCCTCCAAGATGGATGCACGACATGGCAGGGGTGTTTGAGAGGAACAGCTTGGGTTAGAACTTCCTCCAAACTCCAGTACATTTAGACCCAGCTACCAAGCATACAGGGGTTTAAATCAAGCATTCTTTGCTGTTGGAGTAAACTAAATCAGTCTCTGTGCTTTCTTGTATAGCAAGAGGGATGTACAGCTCTAGAGRAGGGATCCCCCTCTTGACAGAGGACATCAGTTTGTAAGTCAGGTAACAGAAGGAAACGTGGGAAATGAACACAGTCAGTCAACTGTGTTGGAAGCTTTTGGTAAAGCTGCTTCCTTTAAACCGGTTAGGTGGAAGTGTCCTCTTTTCTTTGTAAATGGTAAATGGCTTTCCAACATGAAACTTTCCTCTTGAAATCCTGTTTTCAGCAGAATATGAAATATTCTATAGAAGTAAAACTGAAGGAAAGGCAAATCCAATTTTATTGCTGTTGACTGCCAAAAGCAGTATTTTTCTCGAGGGTTGRCTTCATTTTTTCAATACAAAACAGTTGCAGTTTTATTGCTGAAAATGAAAAACTGAAATTAGCAGGAAAATAAGTGGTTTTCATCCATATTTGGAGGTGGAGTAGAGTTCTTCTGATGGTCTGTCAATATTGTTGGTAAGGTCTTTTGCAACRAATCTCGGTGATTCTAAATTAAATGATTCACTTTTCAATATGAATAAGATTTTCTTATCAGTCAGCTTACAYGTAATCAACTTAAATGCAGTTTTAGAAGGAGGTGAACCGTGTCAATGTAATTCCCAAGATGAGAAATGAATACCTGATGAAGTTCTTTCTGCTGAGATTTAAAAACGAAAAAAAAATATCAGTGCCTGGGCATTTATTTCTGCAGTGGTTGTTTAAGTAGCATTTGTGGGATGAGTTCTTGTTACACAGAGAATATTTTCTGTACAGTATATGYGTGGTTACTCTTTGTACCATAATTCAACTAATATGGTGCTTCATGAGTATACTGCAGATGTGCAGGAAATTACACTTCCAAAACAACTCCCCCTTTTACCAAGATCCTTGTTAATGGCCCACTGGATCTCTGTGTTAATGGAGTAATGGGATCTTACTGTATCTCATAAAAGTATAATAACTTCTAGTTCATGAGAACTATTACTTAGTACAATAAACTCATTAACTATTTTTTAATTCCTCTTTGTACTAAATCTCCTTTGTCAAAGTGCAAACAATAGTTAAAAGTAAAAACCTCTCATGCTGTTGTATCTGTTACATGCTAGTGCAGAATTACTAATGAGAACATATTTATATATAAATAAATCTTTTATCCTCATTATAACTCCACTGTGTTCCTACAATGAAGTCATCTACCCAGAGCTTCTTATGGGTTGAAAGCCTCAATAGCCTCTTTTATTTATAATAAATATTGCATACTAAYGTTAACAATGTCATTGTGCGAGGTCTCAATAGCGGATTATGACTTCATGTAATTTTAGCTTGATGTCTCTTCTCTCCGGTAGTGGATCCGATTTCTCCTTAAAAATGAGATGGAGAATCATTTATTCACAAACCTTTTACCAAATACTCTATGTACAAACTATGTTAACAGAATGATAAGTCTGTGCAATGAAGCTCAAAGCCAGGAAAATAGTTAAACTTCATTGCCTGATCTACTGTGTGCACTAAAGCACACTTTAAAGTTAGAAAATACGTATTTGCCCCCAAATAGTATTCAAAGCGTGAATTACTGCGTTTTCAGGTGTCATTCCAGATACAGTTTTATGGAATATTCCTGAAATGTGAATGCCTGTAACAATCATAAAAATGGTTTTGTGGCACCTTGCTAGTGCAAAGAGAGGATAAAATGTATTTGTATTAATGAGCAAAGAGTAAAGTAATTTTCCATCATCTATCAGAGACGAACTGTGCGTTGGGGAATAGGGGCCCATCTCGAGCAGCACTTATGCACATGCTTAACCTCAATTATTGCATCAACGGGATTTCAGTACAATCTTAAAGTTAAACACCAAGGGGAAACGGAGCTAATGCATTGCCATAAAGCCTCATTTATATAATAATACAAAATATTAAGTAAACTATAGCGCATTCGTTTGTGATGTGTGAATATAGATACCTTGTAATATTAACATAACACAATTGGATGTTTAGCTCCAGAACACGTTCAAAATAATTTATATGAATGCTCAGGAGAGAAGTACAGGCTAAGATGAAAAGCATAAATCTACCTAACAGCTAACAAATAATTCACCTAACTGTCTGAAGACAGGTTCGGAATTCAGGATTTTATGATAATCAAAGAGCAGAATAGCCCAACTGCAGTGAAAATACCAGGTCTGCAGCAGCACCGTTGTGCCACAGAACTCAATTTGAGAACGCAAATTAAACAGTAGCCGTGTTAAAACAGAACTTAAATGGAAAATGCCTGCTCTGGCAAAGGATGGAACGGCTCTGGTAAACCGTTTTGGAGCTGACACTGTGATGCTGCTTAGATCTGTATGAGAAACAGCTGTGACGTACAGGCTGGCGCAGGTAGTGAGAATACAGAGGTGCTTCCTAAGGAGGGGAGAAGGTGCAGAGCTGCAGGGAGAGCTTTCTCACCTGCACCAAGCCCGTGTGTGTCCCTCCCTCACAACGGTGCTGCAGACTGCAGGGTTATCCTGCCTGAGGTAGCGGGAGATATGCAGTGTGCTGATATTTTTATCTAAAGTGCAAATGTTCTACTCAAGAGGTGGTATTTCATTTTGGTCGTGCAGACCCGTTATCTGGAACGGGGCAGATCGGGCGCCGTGCCACCTCTGGCAGCAGGTGGCTTCGTCTCTGTACCAGCGGAACTGTGGCTTTGTGCCTGAAAACCCAGACAAAGCTTTTGCCCTTTAGTCTGCCTTTTTTTTTTTTTTTTTTTAAAGGTTTCATCTTCTAAGCTTAGCTGCATATTCATAGTTTAATAGCATAGTTCTGTTGGCCTTTCTTTTCATTTTCCTTGGAGTATGCTCTGGTTAGGAATAATTTCAACCTACAAAATGGTAGGGAGCGTGTTGGCCTGGCCAGAGTGGAGGGTGCCAGGCATGGGGCACCCCAGCTGACCCAGGCGCTGGGCTCCCCTGTGTCCCGTGATAAGGTCCGTGGATGTGGCACGTGCTGCCTCCATGCACAGTTCAGCTGCAAARCCCTCGACCTGGGGGATAGGTAAGTGTGGAGAGCCCAACCTTGGAGCCACACGAGGCTTGCACGCAGGCTGGGAGACCCCTAGGGATTTTAGGTTGCAGGCAACTAAAAGCAGGTTTTCCCTTGCCATTGATTTGCCTTTCCTTCACTTGGCTCCTGGGGAGCTATTGGGTTGCACAGAGGGGAGCGTGTTGCACGCGGTCGCAGGATGAGGGTGTTGGACGAGCGCGGGCTCCTCAGGGCACGGCACGAGGCYGCAGCGCCGGCCTGGCCTTGGTGTCACGTTTTCACCTGGTGTCACTAGCTGAAGCGACGTGTGGGGCTCTGAGCCTCGGCCGCGTCCTTGAGGTGCTTCTCTCGGCTGGGTTTGCACTGGTCCCAGTGTACGAGGGCCCCCAAGCSCCCTTGTGCAAGGAGAGTCTCCGGCCATGCCTGGACTGGGTGCCCATGGCGGCTTCCCCCAGTGAAACCCATGGAGCAACAGAGCCTTTGTGAGGAGGTAATTAAGCAGTGTGCTTAATTACAAGTCCTCAAATTGTCTGAGAATGGGAGTTAAAAAGTGTTCAGATTTTTCCCACCATTCTCATTAGGAAAATCCTCCCCCAAAAAATCATCTCTGGAATCAATAATCTCTACTCACATAAATAGAGAAGCCATATTTAGACTCCAGTTCAGCAACGTTTGGCAAAGGGGATGTTTTCAGATCCGTTCAGTATGTGTTGCAAGAATAATGTCAGCATAGAGGTTACTTATAAACTTTCTTTCAATTTCTTTAAAAGTGTAATGGATGAAGAGGAAAGTTGGCATAAATAGAGGAAGGCAGAGCTTTAAATAGTGAGAGCAGTGATAAGGCAAAGAGTTTCTAAATAAATGAGGTGTGAATTTTTTTTCTTTTAACTCTAGAAGAAAACTGTGTATTCACCAGAAGAGCTTTAAATGTTGTGGAACAGGACAGAACTCTTCTATAGTTTCCAGCAAGGAAACAAGTCCTACCATCACAGGAGGTGTGTGTACTAAAGCCCACCAAAGAGGGCAAATAACAACAGTATCTAAAAAGCTTTCACCTTGACCAAAGTGGTCGTGTAAGCTAACAGCAATTTTGATTTTACCACAATAAAGGAACCTCAGAGTTTGGACTTTGATAAAACTGTTCTGCTGGCTGGGAAGTTTGCCTTTCAACTGTGTTTGATGTGATACTCGATTCGTTTTGCCAAAATATTTTATGCCAAGTGTTGCTATTAAATCTTTTATGTTGCAGAGGTTTTTGTCAACAGACGCACAAGGATAAGGTTTTAAGTGGAGTTAATCATTGAACTTGGAGAAGAGAAACACTGGGGGAGTACTTGACTTACACAAACAAACCACCACGCAAGCTCCAGCCTCTTCTATAATTATTACCTTGTTTTCAGGGTAGTGGAGGTAAAATAGAAAATCTGGCTCCCCATCTGATCTCTATTCATGTTTACATCTTGTAGAACCTATTAGAAGAAAGGGGTAATTAAAGCAGAAGCAGCCATGTCTTTGCTGCAGCTGCTGGTGTATCAAATCTTTTGAAGTCTGCGTTAAGCAATTATATCTGAGTACTTCTTTTTGGAAGCCTAAGAAATAACATAGAACTCTTAAAGATATCATTGTTTTCGGACTCTTTCTGTTCTTTGTAAATGCTATATGTCATTATAGCAATAGATTAGACGTTAATCCTTTCAGCCTTCAAAAACAAACCTTAAAAGAAAAAGGATCTATAAAAAGGATCCACAGAACAAAGTAATACCTGTCTCTTTCCCATCCCCTCCAGCATGTCCCAAGCAGTCACATTTTAAAACAATATTTTGATGATGGGTGTTTGCGGTTTCATTGTAGTATCTGATTTACATTGTAAATATAACGTAGTGCTGTCTCTTTTCCCTGGTGCCTGCAGCATGTCCCAAACAGCCATGTTTTGAACTAATACTCTAATTGGTGCTTCCCATTCCGTGGTGCTGTTGGATTTAGGTAGGAGTGGAAGCCGGTCTCTGGAGCGGGAGGGGAACGCGGGCGGCCGAGGTGCGGGGCTGGGTGCTCGGGGGTGCGGTGGGAGCCGCTGGGAGCCAAGACCAGAGCGAGGGCGGCTGAGGGCGCCCCGGGGTGCTGAGGGAGGCTCAGCAGGTCTGGCTGTCCCATATAGAATCCTTAACAGCAGCACGTCTCTGCGTCCCCCCGAGCAGCGAGGTGCGCTAGCAAAGTGYGACTGGGAGGTGGGAGGGAAAACACGTGGCACAGTCCAAGATAAGAAATAGTAGCCTGGCAAGAAGGCGGCTCTTGCTGCCTAATGAAGCCCTGGTCCCTGATGAGCTTGTCCTCCTGCACCATGGAGGATAACGGATCTGTGTTGTTCTGAGCTCCTGTCTCCCATCGCAGCGCCCAGGTCCAGTGGGCGGCACTACGGGGTAAAGGGATGATTGCCATTTTCCACTGCAGGCCTTTCTGTTGAACTTGTCCTTGTGTTGCCTCTTCTCCCTAGTAATCGCTGCTGTAACTCTGTCTCCAGCAGCACTTGGCTGTGAAAGTGACGCCCTCGCTTGGGAGAACAGCTAGGAAGGCAGAGTACAAGGGCAAGCGTTGCCAAAGCAGCGTCGTTCCTGGTGGGCTTGTGCTGCTGTCCCGCTCGGAGGCAGAAAGCCCCAACACGGAGCAAAGGGCGCATGGGTTGGGCCTTGGGGACTTGCAGGAGGTGGCGGGCAGTGCCGAGGAGGGCTGGAGCACCCTGGTGTCCCAGGTGCCGTGGGGCAGTTGGCCACTGCAGGGGGCAGAGGATACTGACATTCGTGACGTGCCCTTTGGCGAGCTAGTGGAGCCCKTGTTCGAGCTGGCGCGTGTTAGAGGTGGCTCGACAGCGTGACAAGAAAAATCCCTGTGCAGATGTTCATCTGGCTCCCCAGGTGCTGAGACTTTTACAGGAATAGCCCTAGYGTGTCCTCGCAGCACCCTAAAACACTGCGTTTTCTCACTGCTCTTCCTGCTCCTTGGCTGCTGCTGCTCCTGCTGCAGCCATGAGGCCGCAGCGAGCGGTGCCCTGCACCCCTGGGCTCCCTGTGCAGCTGCAAGCAGAAGTTGGGCGAGAAGCAGTCCCAGTGAGCTGGTTAAGAAACCCTGTGCCACTTGTAGAGCACCCTTGAGATGATGGAAGGGACATAGCAGTGAGAGGGGAAAAAAAAGATTCCATTTCTCTGTGTTTCTGAGTGAAGGTRACACAGCTACCTTAAACTTTGAGAGTGCGTAAGAAGGTAAAAGAAAACCCCAACTGTTTAGATGTTCTAAACAGAGGATTCATCATGATGTGTCTGTCTTTAAGTACTTAAAAGCAGATCCCTGAATGACGTTTCCCAGTGACAAACGTGGGGTGCGTTCGGGGTAGCTGGCTGCACTCACTGCGGTGTCGGCGGCAGCGGCAGCGCGTGGGCAGGCGGGTGGGCAGGTGGATCGCCGGCCTCGCCCGCACGGAGCAGCCAGCGAGACCAGGAGATGGAGCTGCAGAGCAGCAGGATGARGGGAGAGACCCCACGGGTGCCCGGCGCGGGTCCCCGCGCGGCTTGCGCCAGCCGGGGCTCCTGTTTCGGGAGCTTGTCTTTTGGGGGGTGCCCTAGAGCTGCCCCTACACAACTGTGCTGCGAACTAGACGGTTGTTTGTGCCGCCTGTGTTAAACAGCAAAACCAACGTAGTTTTAAAATAGTGTAGAAAAAGATAGTCCAGTCTGTCTGGTCCCACAGCTATCTGTTTGGGGGCAGTAAAAGGGCAGAAATAAGGAAGACCGTGCAGAAAAGGTTTATTTTTCACCCCTAGACGTCGCCCCTGTTGAGCTCTTGTCCTAGCACAGCTGGTGGGGGCGGATCCAGCAGTGTGAGGACAAGGCAGCTTCAGCCCTCACTTTTGTGGAAAGAGGCTCCCGTGAAGATAGATCCTTGGCTTCGATTCCTGAGAAGCCCAAGTGAGCCAGGAACGGCTGGGTCTCGCACCCCTGCGAGTCCAAGTTTCCCCCTTTCTCAGTCTTTTTCCGGAGTAGATGTCCAGCAGATACAGCAGTGCTATGCTGGCTGTATCCTGGTAAGGAATATTTTTCCATGTAAAAGTGGAAACAGGTGCTTAGTGATAGCTCCGAGTTGCCTTGAAATGAAAGTCGGAAAAATACACTGTGTGCCTTGCCTGCAGAGTCACTCTGAGTCTTTAACTTTGTGCAAATCAAAAGGTTGCACCCTCCAAAAATTGCTCCTCSGTTAAGAAGAGGAAAGGTGCCCTTTGCTGCCTTAGCCTGGAGCCCGGTRTCTTCTCCCACTGACGAGCAGCTGCGGTGATGCTCCGCTTAATGCGGAGAACATCTGGGCTGCCTGCAATTCTGGGAGAGAGGTGTCAAAAGTGTCATAGACATCCTTGAGCAAAGAAGGATCTTCACTTTTATTACACAGACGTGTCAGAAGCCGCATTATTGAACATCAGGTTCCAATTTGGCATGCGGAATGTGACTCTGAATAGATGTGACAAAACCCCTTCTAGGAAATTGCTACTTAACATTATTTTTTCATAGTTTCAAATTAGCATTTAAAGAAAAAGAACGAAATGGGGAGCATCTAGGTAATCTTGACAATGAAAGTTGCAATCATTTGGTTTTCTGAACGATCCTTACTTCTCAGCCTCGTTGYTATCCAGTGAGCAGCTCAGATTGATTAAGTCATTGTCATCACTGATGAAATGCACTGCATTGATCCAGCCCCTGTCCCCAAACCCTTCTATGTGGTGCAGCAAATCTGCCACAGCTGAAAGTTCCCGCTCCAGAAGGTCACTGGACTGCCCTTGTGTCTGGATGGGACACGAGTTATCATTTTGTCCTTGGAGCAGGGTCTGTTCTCCCGAGCAAATACGAAAGCTTTGGTGTCACGTTCTTAATTGCTTTTTCATGACTTGTGTAGGGTAAGCCCAGGTTTTCATATTTTGATTGAATTTTTATGAAGGATGGGAAATAATTATCACCTCTTTATGYTTCCTTTTTATTTATTTATTTTTCTTCTAATAACCTGAAACAAGGGCCTGAGCTTTTGTCTCCTACTGAAGTGCAGCCTTGTTAGAAAAGCTTCAGGTCGGAGCAGCCGGTGTCCTTGGATGGGAGCAGCGGCATGGCTCATGTCATCAGGTGGGTGATGTTCAGAAGGAGGRTGGCACTAGTTGAAGCTTTGCTGTAATGGTGGGGAAGGAAAGGTGTATGAGGATGTCAGGGCAGGAATCGGGGTGCTTTTGCCCAGTTTCTGGCATTGCCACGTGCTTYGTTTGCAAACTCCTGTTTCCCAAGGAAGAGCTGGACAGTGAATGTGTGGCCCTCTGGCCCTCGGCCTCATCCCTCGGGAGGGGCACCAAAATTACATGTGTTTTAGGAACAGGCTGGTTATGTGAACACGCCTTTGTAGGACAGGTGCCCAGGAAAGCCAGGGAGACACTGATGACTTGTGCTGGTACCTGGGAGAGCTTGGGAAAATGCCTTGTGTGTACAGAACTGATTGGGCAACACTAGGGGTTGCAGTAGGTTTTGACTGCTACATAATTCCTTTAGTGGCCCTTGGCATATGTGAAAATTAGCACTGTGTCTGTGTTTCCTTCCCTGTGTTCACTGTTAAAAAATTAAGTGTGTAGCTGCCACTGCTTCCTATTGCACGTGTCAAAAAACAGCTTTCTAGTGGTGAATGTCATGTATAATTTATCATAGAAAAAGTATGTGATAAATTCTCTGCAGTAGTTTCTTGTGGCTTTGTTATTCAGAGTGGGTTTTTTTTTTTTTTTTTTTTTAAGAGTTCCTTCTATCAGCTCCCCAGATTAAAAAAAAAAAGAATCACTGAGATGAAACTGAGCTGGTAAAAGAGATAAAGGACAGGCTGTGGTGCTCTGATGGGGACGCTACCTTGACTTTATCTTTTGGTAATAGAGTAGTATACTTTAATATACTACTTGGCCAAAATTGATCACTGGAGAAGGCCTTTCATAAAACATTTTTTTTATGATGATGAACAAAATAGTRAGTCAAGAGAGTTGGCTTATTCAGTATAAGATAAATCTAAAATGCAAATAAATAGTGTTTGTTTTTTTTTTTTTTAAATTAGCACCCACAGATACAGAAAGTAGACCTGTATCAAATATATAAATTCTACTTTATAAAATAAAGGTCTAATCTAGACCAAAGGGTTTTATGTTTTGTAAGTATTTAGAAAGTTTCATCCTAACAGCTTTTAAAACAAAACTTGCAATCGACAAATCCCACTGGGCTCCTATTTATAGTATCGTAATTTTCAAAGAAAGCAAATCAGGCACCAGTTTTTAACATGCATAATATTGCTCCCAGCGTTCTGCCTGCAGCCCACACATTGTGTTTTTTGGCATGATCGTGGCAATTAAAAAAAATAAACAGTTCCTCTTAATTTTTTTATACTTAAGCTATTACAGTCAACAGTGACACAGCTGGCAAAGAAATTCAGTGAAAGGTAAACATTCTGCTCAGAACGTAATACAGCATATTGTTGTGTTTGGTTGTTAAAATGTAGTCTTCCTGAAAAAAAATGTTTTAGAAGTTAGTTTATTTTGTTTATTTCTCTCCAGAACTTCAAGTATATTGATATCTGATTAAAAAAAAAATTAGCCCTTTAAAGAAATGACATTTATGGCACTGGATATTCCAGGCAAAAGCTTATTGAATTTGTTAAAATATTCCTACCAAAAATCCGTAAAGTAAATGAGGGATGATGTTTTATCCTTCAGCAAAATATAATAGTCTGAGCTAGTAAAATCAATTTCTTTTAATAAAATTCTGTCAAAAGCAGGAAGTTCAATAATAAATGTCTTCAGCTATTTTTAAAGAAAGAATACTTCCCACAGGATTAAGATCAGCTTGAGACTTGCTTTAGCAGCAAAAAAAAAAAAAAAATATTTTCTAATTCCTCACCGTAATTACTGCGGGTTTATCTAAAGTGAGATTGCTGCGGGATGCTGCGCGTGGTGGAAGGGCAGCACGGGCACTGGGGCAGCGCTCRCTGCCCTCCGCTCACTGCCCTCCGCTCRCTGCCCTCCGCTCRCTGCCCTCCRCTCACTGCGCCCTTTCCGTGCGCTCGGGCAGCGGACTGAGCGCCCACCGCACGTGCTGACCCTGTCGCACTCGGGTGGCCTTGGAAAGACCTGCTTGGGGAGATGCGACTGTTCTTGCTGCTGAGGAGGAGGCCATCCTGGGCTTTGGAGGCTTCYGACTCCCGACTGTTGTTTTTCTTCCACTTGGATTGAATTACAGAAGTGGCAAATGTGCTGCAATAGAGAGATCTGCCCTTTTATAATCTAATAAATAGTTCTCTGGTTGTGGACTTGGAGTATGTATGGATTTGAGGTTATAGAAGGAAATGAACAGGCCTTTTTTAATGTGTTCTTAATAACATGAGATGAAGAGAAGCATCCAAAGCTTCRAGCAACCTTCAAGCAAGAAAGCTCTTGTGAATTCTAGTGTTCATTTTGGAATGGTTTTCAGATGTTAGAATAGGAGTTTTGGGGAGCATCCCACCTCATTATCTATTGGTTCCTTGTCCCTCTAGACGTGCCCTACGCAGCTGGCCCAACGCTAACGTGCTGGTGGCTCTGAGAAGGGCTGCGCGCTCCTGACCCGTGGCCGGTGTCCTGCTGTTCTTGCTGAGGTTCAGAGCAAGCTCTGTGCCAAATGCAAATCCCACGTATGATAATCAGGAGGTCAAATAAAGTTAACAGTGTGCTATCAATTACGATAGAGACYGTGCAGCATCAGAGAAAAGGCAGGTTTTAAGTGCTGCCATCTACTACTGGCAATGCGTTTGGTTTGAGCGTTTGGGTCGCTGGAAGGTTTTGGGTGCTCTTTGCTTGTGTGCCAGCCTGGACACGGGAAGGGTCGTCTCTAGCTGCATGACCCTAGTGAGGTGACCCGCTCTGTGRCAGCAGCACTAAGGTCCTTATTCCAGGCCCTGTATTAGGCCCAAGTAAAATGAAGTTGTTGATGTTAAGCACACAAACATCCACGACAATTTTATGTCCGGTCAGAACAAGGGGTGGGGGGAAGAAAAGAGGCAAAATGCAGGGGATCGATGTTTTCTTAATAGAAAAAGACAGCATCTGTAGGGAGAAAATTATATTTCCAAGGTTTTTAAGACCATTACGACGAATGGAGAATAAAAATAGAGAGAGGTGGAAAAAGCAATAAAATCTATAAACATTAATTCATAGCGTGCTTTTTTTGAAGTATATGACATTTTTTTCCACAAACCCACTAATAGAGTTCTAAATATGAGTGAGAATAGTGGATTGCTTTTTCCATTTCTGGGATCTATATCTTCACCTCTATACTTGAGCAAAAACATTAGCCAAGAGACAGATATGTATTTCTTTTGTTTATACTCAGCCTCAGGAATTTTTCAGCTGAGATCAATAATTAAAATGTTTATTAGCCATTGTAGTGCTTCAAATGCAACTTTGTTACATATAAAGAGGTGTATATATTGAGGATAAGTGAGATACTTATGTCCAGGGGGTTTTTTTAGCAAATTTAGAGAGGAAAAAGAAAAGGCAATACGTAATATCATATTTACTCAGTAGGTGTTGTATTCATTAAAGAGATTTAAACAATTTATTTCTTTTCTTTACAGATCAGAAAGCAGTAGTCTGTTCTCAAGTAAAAACAAATTCTCACCAGGTTTATTTTAAAACTGTTCTAGCAAGCATGGGGTGTAATACAAAAGCTTCTAAAAATTCACAGAAGATCCTAGTACAAACAGAATTTTAAACACTATCTTGAATGAATATAAGTATCTGATTAACCAAAAATGCTTACAGTATATACATGAGGTTACATATGTATTTTTATACGTGCATATGGAGTGAGTTAATTTGGATGTACGTTTAAAAAGGTAAAATGAGATCTCCGTGTTAAAATACATCTCCTGGTGGCATTGTCACTGATACAGAAGAGCAGTTCTGGTTCAGCATAGGAGGTGTCCATCCTCAGGGATACTCAAGAGTCGCCAGGACAGGAGCGCCCTGGGCACCTGCCCTAGGTCGCTGCTGGAGCCGGGGAGTTGATGGTCTAGGCTGCGTGATCTCTCAGGGGCTCCTCCAGCCTCAGCCGTTCTCGAATTCTGTGAAATTTCRTCATGAGCTGGCTGAACACGGTCTGCTCCAGCTGCGCGAGCCAGCGCCACGTGAACGGAGAGCCCAGCCGTGCGAGCGTGGTCGGGGAGCGAGGCTCGCGTTCCCCGCGCCCTCTGCCCTCGGGAGGCCAAGGTTCAACCAAGCCGCACTTCGGCTCCTCCTCTCGCTTTGGCACTCTGGCCAGGAATGGTTTTATTGCTAAGGAATGAAGACATAGCTCTTGCTTGCAAGGCTCCTGGGACTGTAACACGGAATGCAGTGAAATAAGTCCAAAGCTTTTGGGAGCCAGGAAGCTTTTCTTCAGATATGCACAGAAGCAGAAATGTARAATTGTTTGTGCTTATTTCTTTTTCAAATTTCCCTTAACTGTTCCATGGTATCAGTTAGTTTGCCTAGCTGCACAAAGGCAGATTCCTCTCCAGCTCCCTCGGAGCCTTTCGAGCTCCGGAGCGGAGCCGTGTGTGCGGCTGGYGAGGTGCAGAGGGGCAGAGCGGGAGCAGCCCAAGGGAGCAGCACGAGGCCAAGCGGTTGCCCCTTGCTCTTCACCTTGTGCCGGTGGCTCCAGCCTCGAGTACTTCATTCCCACGTGTCTCCCTTTTTCCCTCCGAGGCTTTTGATTTGGAATGCTGTAGTTTAACGAACACGTCAAATGCTTTTCTCTGAATCCCTCCTCAAAGCAGCGTCTGCTGGGATAGCTCGGGAGTCGCTCCTGTCCAGGGACAGCGGGGATTCTGTGGCAGACACAGCGACAGGTGGAGATTTTGTTAAAAACTTTCAGGTGATTTTGGAGTCATTAAACTGTGAAATAGCTGGTTTTTTAGCTTACCTTTTCTTCTGCACGTAATGCTTATTTCCTCYTTCTCCCTCCCTCCCTTTGCTTCTCACAGCTATTTGTTGCATGTAGCCTCAGATGAAAGTGTAAATTCTGAATAAGCCTCRTATCTTCTTGCTCACTGACCTTGTGCAGCGAAGCCAGTGGCAGCCTGCCCATCCCTGCCGATAACAGGCAGCCCCCTCCAAGGAAGCGTGGGTAAGCAATGCCTTTCTCTGGGTAAATAACCACCAGGCGTAAATACGGCTCGTACTCTAGTCCAGCGTGTTTCTGGGGTATTGTATTCTCTGAGCTGTAGTCTCGTATGCATATCCTGAGATTAAGCTGTTCTCACGTAGGCCAAATTAACATGCCCATATTCTAAAAGAAGAGTGATCATTTGGATTTGAATACTCTGTCTTGTGTTTGCAAGAGTGAAGAAAATTGAGTCTAACAGGAAGCTCATGTTTCCCTATCTACTGTAACAAACTCTAACAACAAATTTCTAGGGGCTGTCCAGAATTATTTGATTTTCAGTTATTGCAGCAATAGTGCAAAAAGCAAAAATCCGTTTGGGCTTATCCTGCACTGCAGTCRGAACCAGACCCTTTGCTGGTAGTGATATTAATCTGCCAAAGTTTCTGCCTGACAAGATGCTTCTTCATTCAAGTTTTGCAAAATACTGGAGGAGTKAAAGACTGCTCTACTGCTGTCCTCAAAGGTGCTTTTCAGTCAATAGCTCCCTGCGACAAGAAGCTACTGCTACTCCCAAAATTGGCTTCTGCTTAGATTCTGTAAAGCTCTGGAAGGATAAGTTTTAAATTACGTGTGTTTTGTTAGAAGCTGAGCATGCTAGAATGTGCCCTTCTCTTAGCTTCATTCACTGTTGCAAATCGGAGATAAGTAGCCTGGCTAAAAACACGGACTATTTTGAGCTGATAAAGGAAAGTATCGAGGAAGAGCAAGGTCATTATTTCTGGATGCTTGCATTTAATTGCCATAAAATTTAGCCAGAATGAAGAAAAACCATTCAAGCAGTAGAGAGGCTGAGATGAGCATCATTTTAAATACTCATCCACTCTTTTCATCTCTCAGCCATAAAGGGCAGGTTACCACGGCAAAGGAGAGTACAAGCCTGGTAGACTCAAATATAATTTAAGACTCCTGGATATTTGGTACACAGGCTGGCAGACTAGCAGAATATTGCAAAAAAAGCAGGTAAACAGCTATTGTAATGATAATTAATAATTCTTATCTAAAGAAAGGAAGCATAGCTGGTAAAACTATAAGGCAGAAAGGTCTCTGGCCTCCTGCTCTGGCTGCTGGAGAGAAGATGGGCCCTGGGTCTACCRTGGCCTGCAAAACACCAGTGCATTCCCATGGCAAACCTTTCTCCGAATCCTGCTCRAAAAGACAGACCTATTTCAGTGCCTATTTCAATACGAGTAAGAAGCTAATCCAAATTCATCATAGCCATGGCAGGACCTCGGTAGGACAGGAAGGCTCTTCCTGGTGTGCCCTTGTGTAAACCCCAGGGCAGGTTAATCCTGAATGTCAATGGTAGTTCTGCATGTGCATGTGGTCACATCCAGGCCAATTTTCCCCCTAGGCAGGACCATTTAGCCCACAAGGGCATCTGCACTTGCAGCCGGGCTGCTGCTGGCCCAGCACAACTGCCCCACATCTGTGGAGGTGCTTCCTCTGGGGCTGCTCTGGCCTGGGGCCTTACAGCATTGCAGCAGTACAAATGGTGTGTCCTGCTGGGGGGCGCTGAGAGGGAAATGTGGGGCTGAATGGAGCAAGGGGCGGTGTGGGATACTCTGTCAGGGTGGTGGTTGGAGGACGAGCCCTGCCTGGGGAACAGCGCCCTTGGCTCCAGGCACCTCCACCTTGCCTTTCGCTTCGATGTGGGAATGAGTCCAGGGCTCAAGCTGGAAGAGCAGCAGGGAGAGRGGGGAAAGAAGGGAAGAAGTCAATGTAGCCTTGAGTGTTCACATTATTAAATCTGGTGAAATGATCTGCGTGCACATAGGGCACCTACGTACTTGCTGTCTGCAGCCGTTTGGGGCGGTTAAGGCTGTGTGTGCACTGGAGGCTGTGAGAGGTCCTGCTGCTTGCCAGCACCTGCATGTGTGCGGGCAGCAGCAAGGTGATAACAAGGGTGTTCTGTAAGGAACCTTGAATCGCTTGATGACCCCCTGCAGGAAGCGGAAGGAGGGGAGATGGTGGCTTGGGGCACCCGTCCGTCATTATCGCTAGGGTCGGGGCGGCCGGGCCAGGCTGTGCTCCCCTTGGCACCCTGTGCCAGGACCCAACTGGACGGGCCGCACTGCCCGCCGGGCTGCGGGCTATGAACGAGCAGCCGGCCAGGCCCAGAGCCAACGGCCCCCAGGAGCCCTTCAGCAAATCTGGTCCGAGTTTCAGGTTGCAGTGAAACTCGAGCGGAGGCTTCACGGGGCCTCTGGTTTTGTGGAAAACCTTTCAAGCGGCTCTAGTCAGTAGCTGGTGCTTTTCCTGCTTCCCCCCTGGCTCCCCCTGCTCCGTCTCCGGTTTTTCTCAATGAAAGCTCCTTGGATTAAGGGTAGTCGGGAGCAAGGGCGGAAACAACCGCCCCGAAAGGTGACTCAGCGTGCTGGGAGCGAAGAAGAGGAAGATGCTGCCTCTGCGTGGGGTGGCTGCTCCGCTTCACTCCTCGAGGGCAGGCTCGGCAGGGCCATTCTCGCGGCGCTCCTCGCTGGCCGGGCAGGCTCGGCAGGGCCGTTCCTGCGGCGCGGGCGGCAGCGTTGCCCGTCGCTCCTCGCTGGCCGGGCAGGCTCGGCAGGGCCGTTCCTGCGGCGTGGGCAGCAGCGTTGCCCGTCGCTCCTCGCTGGCCGGGCAGGCTCTGAAAGGGCAGTGGGGCGCGGGCGGCAGCGTTGCCCGTCGCTCCTCGCTGGCCGGGCAGGCTCGGCAGGGCCGTTCCCGCGGCGCGGGCGGCAGCGCTGCCCGTCGCTCCTCGCTGGCCGGGCAGGCTCTGAGAGGGCAGCGCAGTGTGCACTGGATGGCCAGCGGCCCGGCGGGCGCCAGGGCCACCTCGGCCCCAACGCTCTCCCTTCAGCTCCACTACTTCAGCAGGAAGCCAAGAACCCGGTGCGGTTCCCACCAGCCTCTCTGGTGCCCGGTTTGCTTTCTTGGTTAAAAGGGGCAGAGAATAGGGATGTGGCTTTGCCAAGGACAGGATTGACACTGAGTGCCATGGAAGAATAGAGGTTTAAATGAGCACAGCCCGCTGTCTCCACTCGCTTTTGTCGGTTCGAGCAACAGCCTCCCTGCCAGAAACCTTCCTCGCTGAGCGGAGGGAAAGCCGGGGTCACYGGGAGGTGATTGCACAGCTCTGCTGTTCGTGTTTGAGGTGGGTTTAAACTATTGCAGAGCGCTTATAGCACCCCTTGTCAGCCCCTGCAGTGCCCTAACAGCTTAAATATTTAGGAAAGGGTTAGCATTCAGTGATTCCTATCCCAGTTTGACTATTAGGAGGTTATTTAAATATATCTCAGATCTTTTGTGTGACAGACAATGGTAGCTTCCCCTGCCCTGCGAGCATACTTGTAGTGTATTAATTTTTTAAGTGTGCAGTAGCTAGGAACAGAACAACAGTAGATCATGAGTTAATATGCGGCTAGCTCCATTGTAAAAGCTGATTGTGTTTTTTCCATTGCCTGTAGTTATTCCTTTGGAATTCATGGCCTTTTTTAAAAAATCCTTCCTGATTTCCGTGCCAGTCTTTCCTGCAGACTGTAATAACACACTATAATTCAGGCAGCCCTCTGAAGTCCCAGGTGTAAAGTTATCGGTGTAGCGCCTGCCTGAGCAGGATCCAAGTCAGCCTCCCCTGCAGGAGGTATTAGCATTTTTAAATGACATCAGGTCCATGATCCAGAAGAGGCCGGGGRACTGGAGCGCGGTGCGCGGCAGCAGTAGCACATCTGTCCCCAAGCCGGGCCCGGGGCCGCGGCAGCAACACGTGGGCTGGCGTGCACCGTGTCTGGGGCCCTCGCAGGTGCCGGTTTTAGTGCACCTCTGTGCCCCGTGCCGGCACTGCCTCYGCAGCCGCGGGGCGCCGGGCCGGGTTTTGGCAGGTAGCACTGCACAGAGCTGCCCCCGGGGCGGGCTCTGTAGCTCCCTCTGCTAATGGGTGCCCTTTGCCAGACGGCGGCTTCGCAGTCTTAATCGCGGCGCAGGRAAAGCTGGGGCTGCAGGTGGGCTCGTGAACACGGTGATTTGGGGCCCTCCGCATCCATCCACATGTCCTGGGGAGCGTGTGCATCTATCTACGGGCCTCTTCAAGAGCAGGACCAGGTTCTCCTGCTCTTGGAAGTACTCCAAGCTAGCGGAGCTGCTGGGGGCGGTCGGATCGTAAAAGCCCTGTTGCAGTGATAGTTTCCAATAGGTGCCCTTGCACATCTGCTGAGGCTCAGCAGACTTTTCTGATTGAAGCACACAAAGCTGCCTGTACAAGAATACACGATTTTCCAGGGGAATGTGTTCACCAGGCTCCACCTTGGCACCCCAGGCTGCACTCCCCCGTTCCGATGGGTTTGTAGGCTTCAGCACACTCTTGGTGCACCACTCACCCACATAAAGAAACATGTATTTGGCCTGCCTTTATTGCTACGAAATTACTTTTCTTTTTCACTACAAGTGTAGTTTTAATCATAGTATTTACAAGTTAACTCATTTTATTTAAAAAGAAAAAAAAAAACCCAGTTGATTGGCATATTATGTGAGCAATAGCTTGTGAACTGGGGATTGGTTTACACTCCTAAAAGCTTAAAATAGCAAGACTAATCTGTTTAAGAAAAAGTGATTTAAAAAAGACAATACCTCTCGCAGGGACTTCGTACACCACCTTTCCTCTGGAGTGCATCTTTATAGCTGTGTTATAAACCCTTCACAAATGGGTTTTATAGTAAAAGTGCTGACACAGCTTCTAACTATAGGATCTTGAACAGCAACATTGCAATAAAAGATCAAATTGTTATGCTAGAATATAAAGAAAGAAAACTGATATGCAAAAAAGAGCAGAAGATTTTGTAAGGAATGGGCCCTAATATAAAGATCCTAGATATGTGCAGAAGTAGCAGCCAGCTCAACTCTTAAACCATCCCGTGGAACATTAATCATGTGGCGTTTAGACCGGCTGCCTGGGGAAGCTGGGGTGTCGGGGTGTGATTGAGTATCAGGGCTGGAGAATTGCTGACGCTTGACTCCCGGGAGCAAGTTTCTGTCCTTCACTTTTGGCATGTCGTCCAGGAAAGCTGGGCTGCCTGCTGGTGAGCAGCAGTCTGGGCCGTAAACCAGGGGCCTGACGGAAAGGCGCTTCTGGAAAGGGTCTTCAGCAAGACACATCCAGGGTAGGACATTTGTGGGGCAGCACAAGCTGGTTGTGCCCTTCGTGGTTTTGACAGCAACCACAACGGCGTCCGAGTCAGTAAGAACAGTCTCTATTTTAAGGGAGTCCTTCTAGGGTGCCATTTGCCTAACATTTCTTTTACCATTGCTTTGTATTTATTGGATTAAAAGGTCTGTTTGAATTAGTGGTGATCAGGAGGAAAATTATGAGGCTAACCAAAGAAAGGCATATGGTGGTTGTATATTACAGCTCAAGGGGCTGGGGGTCCTCTTGGAAGCAGTCTGAATATGTCAAGTCCTTCTGTTATTGTTCGGCTTGGCTGTACCTGTAATGTAGTRTACCTCATGCAACTGAAAATCAATTTGTTCTCTCTCAAGTCTAAGCTAGCTCTCAAATTAAGCCCTATAAAACATGGCAAATAGAACAAAGAAAGCTGACTGAAATAATATTTCATTTTCTGAAATAAGGAGTCTTCAAAGCCAGTTGCATTATGTGTGGCCAGGGAGGACAGTGCTCATTTGAGAGGCTATTGAGAATCTGAGAGCTCATAAGGTTCAAGTCCATCTGCTGCAGACTTCATGCACTGCTAGATATTACACTGGCTTGACAATAATCTTAGCATCATCTTTTATTCCAGTCACAAATGGCTGTCAAAAAGCAAATAGTAAGAATTACTATAAACAGCAATGATTCAGTCTCAATGGCAATGGCCCTCTATATTCTTGCAATGTAATCTACTACTCTACCCTTAAATTGGGTATAGCATATGAAGTCCGTCAGCCGTGCAGAAAGCGAAAATGTATATTGTCAAGGCCCTTGCTGTCTGGAAAACTGCTGATGAAGAGTCACAAAAGGAGTTTTAAATGCCCTAGAAGAAATTCCAAGTAACATTAAAGTCACAAATAGCGAATCTGACAACTCCCTCTGGACTGAGAAAATGCCTTCAAAAGTTTTATATTAGCTTCATGCATCATTGTTATAATTTATTAATGTACAATTTTGAGTTTTTTCAGTCTGCATGGCTGGGGAATGGTAACTGAAACTTCTTTTTCATGATAAACAGCTGTTGAAAGATTTGCCAATATTCTCCTCTAATTCAAAAATGCCTGCGTCGCTTTTCTTATTTCTGTTTCCCCCAAAGCATAATAAGATACTATATTTATGATTTAATCAATGAAACCTATTCTCTATGGATGTTATTACATTGTTTAGATTGCTAATGTATTTATTTGCACCTAATCTGTTAAAAAGCTGATATCAGGGTTGTAATAGGGCATATATTGTGTGAAAGATGTTTTCAGCACCTTGGCTTTTTCTGTATTCAGTAATTCTCTGGCTTTTCCTATTCATCTTTGATTACTATCTCCAGAGCTTGGAAGAAAGAGACAAAACTGATAGGCAGTAAAAGTACAGAATTTTGAAAAGGTCACCGCTAGCAGGATTAAAAGTTTGATTCCAGCTGCTCATTACAACCCTTCTTGTCACAAACAAGAAATGGCATAACTTGAACCTGTTTGCAGCAATGATTGGTCTATAAGAGTAGCAAATGCCATATCCTGTTCTTAGAGCAATCTGCAGGCAGGACAAAGCTCTCCCCGGCTGCGTGTTGAGCCTGGTGYGTGTGCTGCCCCCAGGAAGGACTCTTGAGGTTTTGCAGCCACGGGGGCTGCTGAAGTTTGCAGTGCAGGTCTGTTCCTGCCACCTCTGTGCAAGGTGTGTCACGTGCGAGTCTATCCATGGCCTATAAAAAACTGCTTCCAAGTCCCCACAATGCACAGGATGGACTCAAAGTGTTGTTCATCTCTGCGTAGTGTGAAAACCAGAAGGCCACAGAGTTGTTTTGAGGAGGTATGTTTAAATTACAGAATCCTTAATTTAATCATACAATAAAGCTTCACATCTGAGGTGTTTGCCACATTCCTTCAGAAGGAAAGCATCTTTCAGCTAAGGGCTTGACTAAAATACTTRATTAAATGTAATAAGCTTGTTAATCAGTATTTGTTACAGGCAAATTCTTCGTTTTATCTTAAGTGAACCTCAAAGTAGATTCAGGTAAATGAGAAGAGAGAAATCATTAGGGAAAAATTTACAATTTCCTATTAAATTCAAACCAAAGTACTGCAAACATTAGATAATGCATTTATCAGGTTATTCTCACTCAGCTCAATGGCAAAATTCCTGTTTTTATTTCACCTTTTGTGTACCACTTATTACGTGGAGTCTGCTTTTTTGGTAACAGTGATTTCAAGTCCTTATCTTTGTTCCTGACATGGTGTGCTGRAGCCGGCAATGGTAGGTCCACGGCRTAGTGTGATTTAGCTGTTGATACAGAGATGTAACGCGTTTCTGCTTCCCTGCCTCGCTGCACACACCRCTTCCTGCAGCTCCCCGTGCCTCCTTCCCGGCTCCCTTCTCTCCGTATCCTTGCAGCTCCTTGGCTGGGGTGAGGATGTGCAGGAGGGAGCCCCTAAACCCTGGTGCTCATGTGCAAACTCCCATTGCCCTTAAGTAGGGGCCAAAATTCATGTGTGTTGGKGAAGGGCTAGAGAAGGAGGCTTCAAAAGATAATTTCAGCAGAAATAGTGTCACTGTGTAAGGAAATATGTGGTGGGAATGTGCATGGAATTTGAAGAGCGTGGCGAATATTTTTGTGATTTATGTGCATGTTTTTAAATAGCTTTCCTTTCATGACATTACAGAAGAAGAAAGGCAGAACAGCCCCCACTTTTTGGGGGCTGACACTAACTCSTTGTTCTGTAAAAGCACTTAACAAATATTCCCGTCCCCGGGCTGTTCCAGCACATATCATTGCAGTGATCCTGGCCAGCAATGAGACAAGTCATTTTGGCTTCTGCTCTGCCGTGAGACAGCTCAAAACATCTCGAGACGCCTGCCCAGTGCCTTAGATCAACACAGGGACGACAACTATCGTAATAATTACGGATAAGGGACGGATAAAACAATGGCACAGGCAAGTGTTTGCTGCGTAGGCATTTAAGCGATGGCACTAGTAGCTTAGGATAAAATACACTGATCGCTTGTTTTGTTTTCCTGGCACCGGCCCCTGGAATTGCGCTCCCTCTGCAAGCCCTTTCCCTAGCTGCTCCGTGACCCCCGGGCATCAGTTCTGCTCGTTTGTCTCATAAAGCAGAGATATGGTGGCCTTCATGACCAGATTTTACCTTCTATTTACCCTCGCCAAGATTTGGAGTAATCCCATAGATTTCGTCAGCCCAGCACTGTTCTAAACGGAATGAATCTTMCGGAAGTTTATTGCCATATCATGAGCTGTTGTTTAAAAAAGAAAAAAACCTTAAGATTTATATGGATGTTGCATCCATTAACACTGCATCTGGGACTCGGTGAGGTTGGGGGTTACTGACAAGGTGTCCAAGGCTGAGCAAGTGGGAGAGGAAAGGGASCCCTTCAGTTTCATTGCGACTTCCTTGAGACTGCTTTGGAGGGGGAGACTGTCCAAATCGGAACGTAGAAGGGAGGTTAAAAAAGGTTTGGGTTATGCTCTGTAAAGTATCCTGGTCAGAAATGTGGTTCTCCTGACGCTCCGGCTATGTTAGAACTTAATGTTTCAGTTTCTTGGGGATATGGCTAAATCACAGAGAAGACAGTACAGATGCACAAAAGAGTGAGGACAGTTTGGTGTTTTGTTTTCCACATGTTTTGGCTGTTTATTGTCTTGGACTTCATCACTTCCTTTCTTTCTGCCATATGTTATTACTTTAGAGAGGCAGGAAGCACAGTCTGCTTTTGATATGAGCTCCATTTGGTCTTTATTTCAGAAATTGCTACATTACTGATGGATGCAAAAAAATGCAGCCATAATCTGTCCACAATTGCAAGATAGGTGAAAGGACTGAAGGGACTGCATACCTGCAAAAGAAGGTGTCTTTGGCCTGTAATAAAATAAAAAAATATTTAAAAGAAGTGATGGAAGGATTCAGATATTTAAACGAGTAAATAAATAAATAAAAAGACCCAGTAAATCCATTTTAGTGCATATATGATGAGAATCTGACCTTGGCTGGCCTGAATTCTGCAATCTGTAAACTGAATTATTCTTGACACTTATTGTTGAAGGAGCATCTGACCTTGCCTCCTCCTCCCACCTCCCACCAACCTCCACCCACTTCCCAAGTCAGACAATGCAAAACTTACACCTCCAGTAGGCAAAGATGTGTGATGTGCCAGGAATATACTTAGCACTTCTATGAAACCCTTCTGCAAGTGTCTGTCATGTTTTAATACAGATGTCTTTCTCTTGTGGTTCCAGAATGAACAATTAAGTGTACTAACCAATAGGGTGATAGTACTTTTCATTTAAATATTAAATAATGATAATAATAATATAGTGCTTTATAGTGCTCTTGTCCGCTGATTCTCTCAGTGTTGATCTTTGTCTTCTCACTAAAATAACTTTTTCTGCTTGCTCTGCCTCTCTTCATCTCCACAGTGCTGCCTCCTCGCTGCCCTTCTCATACCTTCCTCTGTCTCCCCTCAGCTGTTGGTGTTCCCGTAGTGGTGGCCCTTGTTGTACCAGGTGTGCTGACCAGGAAGGCCAGGATGAACTGCAGTGTCTGTCACTGACACAGCTGGGCTTGTTTTCATTCAAGGTTAGCCGGGTGTCCAGCAACACATGGGTGCTGAAGGCACAGAAGTGGTTTGCATCATTYGAGCAGACACTCAGAAGAGTGATGGTTCCAGGACAGAGAAGTTTTCTCAGACATTTCCTTCTTCCACATGGTTCAGTTCTGTCTGATTGAAGTCTGGCCACCCATATGGTAGGAAGATGTCTGTTGGGCATARCTGCACACAGCTGGAAGCTGGCTTCTTTTTTCTCACCTACTTTCCAAAAGTTTCATGCTGATAATGACTAACTTAGGAAGAGCCCTGGACCAGCTTARGGTTTTGAAGGTCAAGAGACAAATGCCCCAGAGGAACCTTCATTAAGTACAAAGGGGAAAAAAAAACTCCGGATGAATTGAATTAAAAACCCACATGAACATGAGGGGCTAATTAWTGGCACAAGAAACACAATAACAGCCTCTTTGCACATGTGATCCAGAGCAGAACCACAGCTCCCAGCATCATAACCGAGATCCCCTTCAGTAACCCCAGCATTCAGTAAGAAGCCGTAGACCAGCTCCTGCTCTTAGCTTTCCCCACTGAGCATTTTAGTCTTTAGGGGCAGGCAGGTGAACACATCTCCAGATCCTTTTTTAAGCTTTGTATCAAATCAAAGCTAGGGACAAGACAGGGCTTGGCCGTGCCGTTGAAAGAGTGTGGGTATGACTCAGTTTCCTCACTGATATGTTGTCATACCTTTTTTACATCAACATCTCTTCACCCACACTAGGGTGCCCCTGCAAGCAGTTAGTGACTGCCTGAGCGATTGAGCTTTTCAGGGCTAAATCTTGGAAATGTTTAGTGCACTCCTGGTTCAGGAGTGTGGATCGTGCGAGAGAAAATATGAACTCCCTCTTAATAGCCTGGCTGATGAGAACAGAGCTTCCTGAGGAAGTCATAACTGTGCTTTTCAGTGTAAGAACCAGGAGCCAGAGAAGGGGGAAAGGACTGAGGTTCCCCGGCCTTAGGTCTGTCTTGGTTACATCTGCCTGTGCCCCTGCTATGGGGGAGGAGTGCTGTGAGTCCACAAGTGCGGCTTCAAAAGCGGTGGGATTTTGGAGTGCTTTATTCCTTTCCCTGTGGTTTTATTCTAGGTGAATGCACATGGGCAATTACAGTTCCTTCCACAGATAATTGGTATTAATTGCATTCTTAGTAGTAATTATGGAACAGCTTTTTGACTGCTCTTACAATGGTGTTAGGTAAGTAGTTGCAAGAGTCTTCTAATCTAGCTCTAAAATGATTCTTTCAAGTTAAGCTTTCATGATCACTATTCCTGTACATCATTTCCCAGTCTTCTGCCCTGCCCTATAAAAGGAAAGGAAGCATCCGCTGGAATGCTGTGCTAGTCATTCGCAGAGTAAAATCTATTTGTGAATGCAGTTTTCATATTGGTTTACAATATACATTACACACTGACTGTAACTGCGTTATTGCAGTTCAGATGCCTTTTGCAGTAGGTCTGAAGCAGAGAAAGTTCTGACAACGTGTTCAAACTGGACCCGTAAACGATGCCGTTGGTTTCGCCCATGGCAGAGCAGATACAAGTTGCACAAAAGCAAAAGCCCTTTATGCTTCTGTCTCAACTTACCCTGCATAATAATACCCCAGCTAATATCTCTTCTTATTATTTCCAGTTGTTTTACACAAAGGCTGTTATATTTAAGACCAGAATATGTGCAGCATATGTTAAGCTATTTATAGATTTACAATTACCTCATCAGCCAGAATCAGGCAGATGGTAAACATTACTAGTAGGCATAAGTACATTTAGAATCAGACATTTAARTAAATTCAGATCTGTCTCAAGCTTATTTAAAGGGTTTTATCTCTTAAGCCATTTGAGGTGTCTGGTTCTACTGAGTATTTTGTATCACTTTGAGATATTGAGCTGTATGACCAGCAGCCTATAGATAGCTGGAGGAAGCAGATGACATTAATTTTGGTTTTTTTGAGCCTGACACAAGCAATTGAACTAGGAAGCCAAATTAATATGAGAATAAAGAGAATAAAACTTGGAGATTGGAAATGACAATAGCTGACTTCTTTTATGGTGTTGAAAGAATATACATGCTTCAGGGAACTTCAATTGGTCTCTCGCTAAAGCTGAAAGACTTCACATAGAGATTAAAAACCTGACAAAGATACATGCCAGAAGGCCAAATTATAATCTTTCARCTTCAAAACCTCAGGCTATGGTAGCTTTTCACATGAATCTTGCAGAGGAACAAAAATAAGGGTTCAGGCTACATCTGAGGACTGAGTGAGCGCTTTAGCCGMATGTGATTGAAGTTACCTCTGACTGCTAAATATTGTCTTAGGAGTCTTCAGAGTTGTCATTTTAGACAATTTCAGAATATACATAAGGTTAAGCAGTGTTACCACATTGTTACCAAACAGAGAAAAAKAGCCTTGGGCGTTTGAAGTGAGCTACCCGTTGGTGTGTTGTTGTTGCTGTTGTTTCTCCTCTGGCATTTTGTGCGGTTCTGCCAAGTTCTTCCTCTTAGTCGCTGTGACCCGGCCCCGTCAAACTGCTTCTCGTGAGGGGCAGGGAAGCGCTGCCCCCGGCCACTGCAGCTCTGCCACCAAGCCCAGGCTGCTCTGCAGCTCCCTGGTTCCCTGTGCGGGGCGGCCGTACCCATCCCGGCCCCAGCAAGGCAGGGCAGGCCTGGTGTCCKTCTGAAATAGGAGTAGGGCTTAATCTCCACACTGCCCTAGGACACGAGAAACCCCAGAGACACAGCAAAGCTACTGGGACGTGCTTGGGTTAACCCTCCTAGAGTGAACCCAAGCGAACATCAAAATCTGCTGGCCTTGTGAGACATTTTTTGGTGCTGGGCTTCGCTCTTAGTTTAGGGGTGTGTTTCCCTCTCTCCCTGAAGGTTAATGCTWACAGACATCTTGCTTTCCCAACTGTTTTGGGGGAATACTCTAGCTATGGTTTGAAAGACCGCGTCGGTGTCCCAGAATTGTTCGGTGCAGGGTAATTCTGTACGCAGAGAWGGAAAGTAGCACTCATGGGTTTGCAAGCATTTCTAAAATGATTGCACCTGCCATGGTTGTTGCCACATAGTGCTGGGAGAGGACTCMGGTTGCCAAGTCGCTGTGTTCCAGGAGCTGAGCTTTCCTCATAAACCTGAACCTTTGATTTTTGCAGTTGCAAAGTAAATCTTTGAGGKAGCCTACATCTGTCTAAATGCATAGGAGCATTGAGCACTGTCTGGATGGTTTGAGGAGGAGCAGGAGTGAGACTCCTGTTCCTCTACACTGTAGTCTCTGCACATCTGCGCATTACTGTGGATAGCCCCAGAACATTAACATTAACAATTACATTTCTGTGTTATGTATTGATACGTACTGCACAGAAGAAGCCATCCTAAACACCMTGTGGACTCGCACATTCAACACCAGAGACATATTACCATCACTCTTTCTGCATGTTATGAGATAGCAAACAAGATATCTTTATTTGGTCCACGAGTACATTAAACTCTAGACAGAGCTGAGACTGAATACAAATCATCTTCTTGCTGCAGCAAGTGATAAATATAAATTGTTTGTCCAGCACTGTCCTATCTATCAAGCTCTATTGTTAAAAATGCAGAGCTGGTCTGGAGCTTGCTCACAACGTGATATGTTATGCTTGGTTTCTTTGAAGGACTTGCAGCTCGGGCTCTATATCTAGAATTGTCTGGGGGCTTTAAACCATTTTATTCTGTGCTGAATTAACACGCTAAACCTAATCTCTGCTGCCAAAGAAGATGAAGGGTGAACATAACTCTTTTATTGCAGGTGGCTCAATCCTCATTTCTTGTTTGAAATTTTACTCTAGTCTTATATTGCTGTACTTTGAAACTTCTCTTTCTTCTTATGTTGCCTTTTTGAAAACTGAAATCACATTGGGAGGGGGAAAAAACGAATTAATGAACTGTCTACAGATAAAAAAGTAATAATAGGCTTACCTTCAAAATGCTACCTGATACTACAGATGTATCATAGAGAAATAGAAAACAGTCTAGTCTAGTCTAGCTAATTATAAATGGATTAATACTATACATAGGCAAATCTAAAATACTTAGTTCCATGTTCCCAGTAAAATATAATTATACTTATTATAATCMCCTTGACTGCAGTTTGGTTTGTATAGAATCAGTAGGATCACTGTGTTAATGTGCAGGAGGCTTGTGGACGTGCAGTTTCCAGAGCCATATTTCGTGGCAGTTGAGTTGTTTTGAGTAAGTTTCAATATAGAAAAAGCTGATCAATAATGTGCAGCCTTGCTTTAGTAAGTTGCCCAAATAATTGCTAAATGTAAGTTAATCACTTAGGTCCTTGATGTGTTCAGCCTGTTTCATATTAGTAGCTTTAATTTGTTTTTTATTTTTATTTTTTATGTGCTAAGAGAAGGCTACTTTGATCTGAGATTGCTCTGTTTTGTTCAGTATCTTTAACTTCCAATGAGTGCAGTTTTTCTGATAAAAGTGATTCCTAGCCAAAGTGTGGCATCAAAGTCTTTCCGAGGAAACAGAGGAATTCGCTCTTTGTGGAGAGAGCTAATCTTAATTTTCGGTATGAATGTGGAGAAGGAGGAAGCTCCTGCAGTTGTTGGTGAACTGGCAAGGACCGTCTTATCTGAGCCCTCCTGAAGCAGAGCTCTGCCGAGCACAGACAGGAAACACTGTTTGTAGACTTAGAAGTTTTCCAAGACATGCAAAAAAAAAAAAAAAAAAAAAAAAAAAAATTTAAAAAAAAAAAAAAAAAAAAAAAAAAAAAAAAAAAAAAAATCCATAGATGAATTGAAGGAAATGTATTTTATCAAGTAATTAGTGTAAATACTCCGAGTGCTGTGGTAGCTGGACTTCTATACAATGTGGTTTTGAAGTGTCCAAAACCACTAACAGTTTTCAAAAGAGTTCGGCTCGTGTCTAGGCCCTTAAGTGAGTGTAAATTTTGGAAACCGGCCGGTGGTCGCACAGGGAGAACCCCAAGTGGGTAATGGCTTTGAAAAGCCTGTCCTTAATGTGGTGCCAAAAGGGAGGTGAACTCTTTTGATGACTTGCCCTGCTATTTGGTAGTTAAAACTGCGGTTGTGAGTCCATTTGGAAACATATTCTTATAATGAACTTCCGAAGTTTTGTCTATTACCAAATGCCATTATSGGAGCAGGAAGTCTCTGCTGCTTGGCTTTAACATGAGGGATGTAGAAAAGAAGCTATATTTCTGTCTCGGTTTCTTAGGAAGCACACACTAGAAGTGAACCATAGCGGGGAGCAGTAAGGTGCTGTGGGTTCATTTTCTATCAGTATATGTTACTTTCTGAACTTTTAGGAAAACTACTTCTTTCACATTTGCACTGGCTCCATGTAGAGCATAAAACATAAAGCAGGAGAAGAGCTTGCATGTTTTGTATGTCAGCTACAGACATGTGCAGGAACAATTTACACAAGTGTTGGAATTTAAAGCCAAAAAAGTTACCTTTAGCCTCCAGCAAGAGCATTTGATTCTAAATGAAAGTTGATGAGAAGAGAGGAAGGAACAGGAGCTACCAGCAATCCCTTCCCACTCTCTGCCTCTGAATCTGGGGGACGCCCCTGGAGGTACTAAAAGGTACYGCATTCTGTTCACTAATGCACGACTTCTTGGTTGTTGCTTCTGAAAGTCTTGGTGCTATCTTCCTGCCCAAAAAAGGAAAGTTGACAAAGTTGCTGTGCAATGAAAATCCACGTACAAAGAGCTCTTCTACCCACCCAAACTATCACTTGGGAGTTGCAGTAGGAAGCTGGTGCTGTGCCACATGGGTGCCCCCCATGTGAAGGCCTTTGAATGCCCGTGATACCCGAAGGTGACACAGCAGTGGCCCTGGGTTGGAAAGGTAACGTGCTCCATACATCGCTTGCGAGCAGAGCAGCCTGGTGCCTTTGGTTTTCACGTGTAGTAAGTCATTGTACAGGTGCTCACCGAGTGCTGCGCGCACCACGTGTTTTCCATGGTAAGCCAACTTGCCCCTAGTCTTCAGAGCTGAACAGTMACTTTAAGAGCAAGGCTATCTCCAGGTTACATTTCTGTTTATTCTGATGTTTCACTGATGAGTCATCAAATAGGGAAATACTCACCCTGCCATAAGGGAAAGTGTGACAGGGACACGTCTGGCATCAGAGAGATTTCACAGCYGAGAAGTGGGTCCAGGGCTGTGACTTCCCTCCAGAGACCTGCAGGCTACGAGGGTACCGCTCCGTGTGCCGGGAAGCTGCACACGCAGCGATAAATTCCACCCTAGGACGGGTGGCTGTTAATAGGGACTGGCAGGGACGCGGGGGCTGGCAGCACCATCACGTTACATTGATGTGTGCTGACTGGGCTGGAAAACGCCCGCACGAGGACAGGGCCCGGTGGCGTTCCTCRACTCCCGGGGTATCTGAGGGGACACCGGTAAGTGCATTCCCGTGTTGCCATCGCCATTGCTCCATAAGCTAATTAGAAATATTAAATGTAGGCAACTTGGTAGCACCTGCAAAGTGTTACTTGAATACAGGCACCTGTCAAGCTGTGATACATATCCAGGAAACAGGAACATCGCGTGCAGTATGCAATCTCTGAAGTTTACCTGGAGAAGTGACTCGTTGCTATCCTTAGAATGATCCTGCAGGAAAGAGCAGGCGGCTTGGGAACATGTTTTGTATGTGCTCACCCCATGGGGACACCTGCAATGCACTGATGTCCATGACACTTCCACGTGGGAGTTTCTCCCCTGCAAATGCCATTTTATTTAAATCTTGAGATAGTGGGTGGCGCCACAAAGAAGAGTATCCAAAAGGACAGGCCTTGCGACCCACAGGGAGCGCGGGAAGCCCGAAGCCAGCCTGGCCTGCGGACACGTGTCACACAAAGCCYCGTCTGGAGGCTCAGAGCAAAGTGTGGTTTGACATTTGAAAAACACACRTTTCACTGAGCCCAAGTCCAAACTCGGTAGTGATTCATCTTGGAAAAATGTGATTCACAGTCTAAACCCGATAAACTTACAGGTAGTTTATTTGGAATATGAGGTGAAAACAACCCATGTCTCATGGTAGTTATATAAGCATCATCCAGCTGGTTGGCTGTGGGTCCCCACACTGTAAGGTTGTTACAAGGTTTCTCTGCAGGAAAAAGTAGTTTTATAAGTAGATTGATGCCAATTTAGGGTTATTATTTGCCAAGTGCAGGAATCAGCAGCCAGGAGGAGGGTTCCCAAGCGAGGCCGGCGCTGCCACCCTGGCAGCAGTTGAGGCCTCCAGGGTGTGAAGGGGGMACCTCTGTCCATCCAGCTGTGCTGGGCAGGAAACTGTGAGTTTGGGAGAAAAGAGCAGGGCCATGGCAGGAGGTGAGTTAAGGGGCTTCATGTGGCATGAGGATCTTAAGGGTTTTGACATGGATTTTGGTGTCTCTGGAGTGCATACTTTCCTCATGGAGAAATGCATTTGGAAGGAAAGCACAAGCAAAATGGAACAAGTGCTTCTGTAGCCTGAAGATGGTACTTGCTTAATGTGGATAAACAGAAAAGGAATGGGATGAGGTTCAAGGAGCTAAGAGAAAACAAGGCTGACTAGCAAGAGGACCGCTGAAGTGCAGACTGTGGCTGTTGCATCTGCACAGAACATATATCAAATCGGGTTACGGAGCTGCAGCACACACACCAGAACCAAAGTGCTGAGACAGGTAGATGCCAAGACTTTTTGCACCTTTTTTGCGCCTTTTTTTTGCACCTTTTACACCAATCACACTGTGACCTTCACACAGTGTGGTGTTCACACTGTGAAGTCAGGGGGTATAACCCGAGATATTCACATCTTTCCCTCTCCTAAAAAAAGGCAATTTGAAACAGGTTGTCACTTCTGCCTTTCTGCAGGCTATGGCCAAGCATTTTAGCACMAAAGTTTCTTTGAAGGTGTTTAGAGCGTGCAAAGTGATGAGGTAGGAGGGAAGTTATCGTCTCAGCCTTAACCCTCGAGCCTTTGCTAAGGTGCATCTTGGATTTCTTTTTAATTTGTGTTAACTGTAAGGTGACAAAGAGTTTTAAATTATAAATAAAGTGTTTGTTTTAAYGTATTTAGTAAGATCTCATATCAACAGCCTGTCAGAATTGTTAATAGTTACCATAGCAACTTCACAATTTTCTTCTCTGTCATTATTTGCAACCTTTGGTCACATCATTTTAGAAGTTTAGTGTCTGTGATAGCATAGCTTAGTTGCAATTTTTTCATACCCTACTTATTATTATTAAAGGGTTACCTTTTCTGTCCCTCTGCAGAAGTGTCCAAGTTCCTAGTCCTGAAATAGTACTTGCTTTTTTCCCTAGAGCATTAGCATGGGCAGTGACTAAAATAGTGGATACTTTAGTCCATGGTTGATAACTAGCTTGTGGTTTAACTTTGTCTGATGAGTTCAAAGAGGTCTCAAGTTTGAATTAGGAAARTATCAGGTGGATTTCAATTTTCCATCTCTAAGTATTGCTAAAATAGATCAGTCTTTTTATGGATAACTGTTTTTAACCTGTTCACTGTTTTGTCTCTTAAACTGAGTACTCCAGAGAAAGAGCTACCTCCTGCCTGTAGGAGCAGCACTTCAGATGGGTCCTCACCCGGCTCCTCTCAGTGTTCCCCATGCCTGAGGAAGCCAAGGCCCAAGCAACCAAGATGTGATTTCTCTCTCTCTCTCTTGTGTATCATGGCAGTTGACATTGCTTTCAATATTAAGGATTATTACCAGAGTCAGGCAGGGATTGTGGCAGTAATTTAATAACACCTATTAAGTGTTCTTGCTAAACCACTTCTGTCTCAGGGCAGTTGTTCCGTGTCATCTGGTAGAAATCTGGTTAGTTGGGCCTTATGGGATGTGTCAGGGCCACAGTTTGTCCATCTGGGCACTCTGAAAAAGTAGCAGTYTAGGACAATGGTTGCCTACTTTTGTGTGTAGGTGTGTATAACATAACTGGTAATTACAGTGCACTGATTGGGTAGSGAAGGCTTTACTAATTAGTCTGTGAGCTGAATACGTGAAGCAAATGAGCCAGTCAGGAAGCTGTGCTTGCTCTTGCACCCCAAGTGATCCTTCCTTTGGATTTCCTCCATGCCTCAGAGTGATAGCACGTTCAGTCCCTTGATTCTTTATATTTTTCCTCCCTCCCTCAATGTGTTAGYAGTTAGTGTATTACCTAAGTAATATAATTTGTATACATGCTGCTCCTGGTGTGTCCCAGAGAGCCCCTCTGTATTAGTTCACTCTTCCTTTTATTCTGTGTCCTTTCATCTATGTCTGCTATCGTCCACTATTGACTTCAGCATCCTAGTCCATTCTTACGTAGTCCATCTACTTCTCTCCCAAATAGTTCTGTGCTTTTACAAAAAAACGGGTGAGAACATAGATATATAATGTCTGTAACTCAGCCGTATGGGCAGGCTTGTTCTAATGATCCCAGTTGTTTTTCCTTATATGTTTGACTCAACATCATTTAGCCATTTTTAAATGTAGATATTTGTAAAATTGTAAATGCATCGCATTTTCTTTCCATCTTTCCTCTATGTATTTGTATGGAGAGTCTTGAAGTAGGATTGACCCTTTGTATAAGTGGCAGCTTCCCTTAGACACAGAAACAGTAAGTACCTTTAAGGCACCTCCTTTCCTGTATACAGTGGCGGAAAGATTTTTTTTTTAAAGTGCTCCTAGGAGCATTTGAAGGCATCTCGAATGTCCCGCATTGAATGTTGTACCTGTTAGTACATGTTGCAGTAAACTTTCACTGCTTGGCTTTTTTTATTGGCCTCCCACCGATACATTAGATAAAACGGAGAGCAGGATGAGTCCCGCTTCACCAAGATTATCAGCAGTGAGGGAACAGTCAGTTGCTGCCTCTTAAAAGATACAATGCCAAAGGGGACAGAACGGGATGACCTTGAGCTGTTTCCCTGAACGTCTCCAATGCTGCTGCTCCGCTGGCACCGCTCCCCCGGGCACCGTTGCAGCCTGCCAGTGGGTGCTGCTATGGACACGGGCAGAAAAGAGCCGAGCGTGAGGTAGAGAAAAGGCAAAGACGACGGGGAAAAAAGGGAAACCCTTGATTGAAACAAAGAGGGGGAAAAAATGCAATGGGTGCTATGGGTACTCATGGAGCAGCTCCACAATTTCCACTTAAGTCCTACCACAAACAAGATTTTCTACTGCTCTTCCAAAAGGGTTGAAAAAAACCTCTCTCTGGTCTTTAAATAGCTAAACGTTACATCTGCAAATCATCTGTGGAAATAATCCATCTGTATTTTAGAATGAAGCTGTATTATCCTCATATGTTGCAAGGGTTGAGGCTCKGTTTCATCCTGCAGTGTATTCTCCCAGCCCTCCAGAAGAACAGCCAAGAGTGAAAGGAGGTGAATTAACTCCGGGTCGGTTTGCATCTATTGTGTAAAGTGTGGTTCTGAGCATAGACACAGAAGAGAATCTGAGTGCTTTAACAGAACTGATCTCCTTCCTGAATATCTTCATTCTTACAGCTACTTTCCCCTTAAAAGCCTCACATAGGAAATACTTTTCATGTCCTTTGAAATGCGTTTCCTTCTGCGCCCTCGCTCGCCAGCCCTTTAAGGGATTTGCTCGTTGAAAGGCTGAGCAATTATTACTTTTGTTGCTATAATACTGCGATGGAGGAGGCTGGGAGCAGCGCCCGTGCAGATTCGCCATGAAAAGCACCATTCATGTTGGAGGACATTTTAAATGTTGTTTTCCAGGCATAGGATCCCAAACTGTGGGATTGGAGCTCGCGGTGTCGGCGGGTGCAGCCTCCCCCTGTGCCTGGGGTCCCGGCCCGTGGGGCACAGCCATAGGGTGGCTGCCGTGGGGAAGGGGCTGCCGCTTCCCACTGGCCTTCAGTCTGTTTTGATCTGCAATTGAGTAGTGCTTTTTTAAAAAAAGTGTAGCAGATCGATTTGCAAATTAAGGCAGAATCAAGGTATCTGCTACGTTATCCATCATTTTGTGAATAAAGGGGATGTCTATTGATTTGCATTGTGTCTTCTGGTAGCTGTTTGGGACTCAAAGCTGCGTGAGGGTCTGGATGGGAGGGGTCTTGTTCTTGAGGATGTACGTTCCTCTTCAGGCTTTTCGGGTCTTGTTATGCTGCTGATGGCYTGGTGTCACATGCAGTCATGTTACATCCACTCCTGTGCCAATGGGACTCAAGGTCAGTAAAATAATACTACCTGGTAGTAAAACTGGAAGGCAAACACATCTATCTTTCAGTGAAATATTGTACCTCCTATCAGCTCGGATAGTGGACAGTCAATCCCAGTTTAAGGCAGATAAGTTAGGATTCTGTTATCTGCTAAAAGTGGGTAATTTTCTCTAACCTTGAACCATCCATAGAGACCGAAATACTTGTTCCCCCTATCTCTAGTAGGTACCTGGTGGCTGGAGCTGCTGGTTTTGTGCTTTTGTTCCCCGAGGGAAGATAAAGGAGAAGTTGTTACAACGCAGCAGTAATCACTAGAGCTGCTAACCTCATCCTTGCAGCAAAGGAGTGAGCCCGTGTGTGGTGCTGGGAGGCAGAATCCGTCCTTTCTGCCAGCGAGAGAACAGGGAATTGGGCAGAATGGGGGCATAAATGGGCGCTGGAAATGGGAACCAGTTTGCAGTGATGTTTCCACCATTAGGCCTCGTTCAGGAGCAATCGTTAATGTGGAAGTCATTTCACAAGATTGCTTACCTGTTATTTTTCTGATCTGGGTGCATTAGCAGGAGTGTTTAATGTGTGCCTGGTGGGTTTGTTGGGGCCCAGTTGCTGTTTTAGCCTTGCTTCGTTGCTGGCTGGTTGCTTGCTTGCTAGGGCCAGAACTTTGTGTTGACCCGGGCAGGTCCAAGGGCATGTGCAGGTGCCCAGGCTGCAGGACTAGCCCCTGCGCCCTCCAAACCAGACTGCCCCCGGAACACAGCAACGTACGGTTTATACCCTGAACGCAGCCCTTCCTTCCCTCGGCCCAGGCAAGCTCCAGAGAAGCCTTCCCACCCCAAGGGTGGTCCCGCAGCCTTCCCAGGAACCATTTCCCACCTGGACCTGATCATTGCAAAGAGCCGGCTGGCCCCGAGCCCGGGCTCTTTCTAGGGCAGACCACCCCAGGTCCATGTGTTTTCCTCCAATCAAGATACATTCTAAATAAAAGTTGGCAAACACTAAAAAAAACCTGTCTCCAAAAACCATGTGTGTGATTTTAGAAGCTGTAGGATCCTCACAGGTTCAGAGGGGGAGCAGACATAGGCAGCATTGGTGCCCGTGTGTTGGGATCTGTGTGCGCGGAGCCGCGGTCGTGCTGAGCGTGTTCCCCTGAGGAGGCAGCAGGTGGAAAAGCAGGAATCCCATGGCCCGCCCGGGCTCGCAGACGTTCCGACCTCAACCTGCTCATCCCGCTGCATCTCGCACTGCTCTAAAGCAGCGTCAGGAAGGTGTCTGGGGAGATGGACTCCAGATGATGAAAAGGTGATGAAGTTTTGCCAGAATTGTCTTTTCTTGTGTTTCCAACTCTTCTCTCTGCTGCCTTTGGCACTAGCAGCAGGGACTGGGAGTGCTGGTTTTGGAGTCTGAATCTAAGATATGATATTGCCACCCTTCTTCCAACACAGAGTTTTGTGTTTTTTTTCCACCCCCCCCAGTTCAGTCACAGTGTTTTATTCTTTGAATGGACTTTAATCTCCTCTGAGGATGGGAGGAAGAAGCTGTAATTTTTCTGTATAATGTTTAAAAAAGGAACATCCACAACCACCCCCTCAGTGGGGTTCTTATCTTGGTAATGTCCCTCTAAAATACCTACGAATTCAAGAAAAGGACAAGTTTAACAAGGCCATTTGCTAAGTCTGAGGGAAAAAAAAAAAAGGAAAAAGCAAAGGCAACTAAAAGAGAGGATCCAAAAGTCACTTAAAATCACTTCCAAAGTGCAAAGAAGACAGCAGGTCAGTAGTCAACAAAATGACATTTCGGTTGTAAAGACTCTTCATTGCACCTTGTTCCTGTATCACTTGAGGAATGATAAGGGCTCTGTCAGTGGGAATGGCAGTGTTGCTTGTCTGGGTTATTTCTTTTTGCACCTTGTTGTAAGTGCCTCTCTGCTGGGATTCAGCTGTGGGTGGATTGGAGCTGTCTATGGCCGTTGCCTGATACAACTTTACCCCACGTCGCTTCTTTTCCAGACTGGGAATCCAGATCATCCTTGAGCGTGTGTGTGGAGATTAAAGGATTTGTTACATGCTTGCTCCCTTTCCTCCCCTCATCTGTATTATTTCATAACATCTTCGCAAGATGTCCCAGAGCAGCCCTCCCCGGGGTGTCTGTGCAGCAGGTAGCAGTCACGAGGAACAGGATGGTGGGAGAGCCAGCAGGAAGGTGACGGAGATGCCCCAGAGCCCACCGGGACATCTCGGTTGTTTGGGCAGGTAAAGTCAACAGTAGCCAGTTGTTCCTTTTTTTTGCCCTTCTCCTAAAGGAAATTAAATGTAAAAGATATGTTAGCACAATGCTGAAGTTGAGATTTAAGCATGTTTTCCAGTGTTATGATTCCCACAGCAATTGTAATTCAGCTTCCCTGCACATTCTACTGTAGGGCATAAAAATTAACATCACCCTGTGTACAGCATTATGTATGGCTGTAGCACTGGCTGGAATACTGTCGCTGTTTGAGAATGGCATTAGGTTGTGTCTACCCCAAGCTGTTGAATCAATGTGTAACTTTAAGCATAAACATGGAAGTAATTCAGATTTGGCTATGTTTGCAGTCCCAGGTTAGCAAGATTTTATACTTTTATGTAATTTGCAGCACAAGATTTTTGATTTTTTGGTTCTGAGGGATTGCTCAAGTGCTTAAAATCATATGCCAGCTTAAATACCAATCTCATGAGGCCAAGGCCGTAATGAAAATTACCTGCCCATTTCTGCTCAGGGGTTATTTCTATAGCTGCTTATATCTTTCTGAACCTTTCAGTTTTTGAGCAAACATTTCCCATCCTTGGTGATTCCTTTTTTTATTGCGTTTAAAAATTAATTTTAATAAAGCTTGAGCAAGAAATGTTACATTGTTTTTTGAGAATGAGGTGAGGCAAAAAGGTCACTTTTCCCATTATAAAAATTGCATGTGACTTTTATTGAACAACTCAAAAGCCACAGCGGTCGGGCTGGGAAGCTTGAATTTGGCAGGAAAACAGGTGTTGGGGGAAGAGAGGCCTTTAACTGTTCCGGTAAAAATATATTTTGATTTGCTGAGTGTTGAAGCGCTTGGAAACCATCGTTCACTCCCCCTTGGTACTCTTGCAACAGCGACCTTCCTTCTGTGCTGATGTTCCAGGAGAGAATAGGCTCTGTGGCTGGGGAACAAGGACTCGATTAACTGCTTAGGGAAAATATGATGAGTTTATGTACTGGAAGAAGCGGAGATTCATGGCGCTGCACCTGCCTTTATTACTACTTTAACTCTCCCTTCCACTCTTAATCTACTGTGGCGTTAGGTACTGTGCTAGCCGTGATTTTACACTACCTAACCACACACCCCGGCACGGTGCTCTTGCTTTTAAAAGGGTATAAAATACAGCGAAAGCGGCTTGAGAGTTAAACCACTACCGCTCTAACAGACTGAACTTAATAGTACTCACAAAACGAGACAGCAGCTTCGGGTCAAGGGTTTGTTACGGGTGTCAGCGCGGAGGCTGGTGGCTCGGGGCTGTGCCGTGTCGCCAGGCCCACGTTGGCCAGGCAGAGCTTGCTGCTGCAGCACGTGGAGCTGGATGGTGCTCTGCTGAGGGGGCTGCTGGCRCCTGCACCTTGTGTTATCGTAACGATTATGCTGTGGCTAGAAACACCTCTGTCTGGGCTGACATTCGTTTCTGGGGCCCCTTGGGCTTTGACGTGTGTGAGTATACCGGGGCATGGGTGCACAGGAGGGCTGGACGTGTGGGTGGCACTTGGCTGCTGCTCCCAGCGTGTCCCACCGCAGCCACCCCCTCACAGCCCGTCCCTGCCCCTGCAGCGGCAGGAGGCTCCCAGCCCCACCACGGGTCAGCATTTACTGCTATGAAGTACCGTTTATTATTAAAACAGCACGGTATCAGTAATGCTTGATGTTCAGTTTGCAGTTATATTTTCCTGCAAAAAGGAGGAGGAACCGGMTAGGGGCTTTGAACAACATTCTAGTGCCCACAAGGAACCTACAGGTTTTAGGACCAGGGGAGTGAATAGTGCTTTCCCACCCAGGAGAGCAGAGACTTTGCAATTAGAACAACATAAATTTAACATCTCTAAAAATCACATTTATTTGTTTTTGGGTGGACATATAAAATACAGACTTTGCAAAATGGCTGAAAAGATCTTAATAGAGTATKAAAAAATGGGATCTCGAGGAAGGTTGCATAGCTGCAGTTTCTTCAGACTTGTCAAGCCTTGCAACTGAGGATAGCTGTGAACACGATCTGTTCACGTGTGTTTCCTGTACGTGATTCCTGTGATTGGGGTTGTTGGCAGCCGTATGTTCAGTGGGCATTTCCACCCAAGGAGGCTCCAGCCAAGGCAGGAAGGCTACGGGACCCGCTCGGCTTCACAGGCTCAAATCAGAAGTTATTACAGCGAGGCAAAATAGTTGTGCGTACACAACAGATGAGAACGGCTTATGGTTTTAAGCTCTCTTTTTTCTAACTGTTCTGTAATCTCTTATCTTTATGTGGATATATAGAAAATTGCTCCGGCACAGCATCCGGTGAGAGATTAGTAATCCAGTTTTGAAGTTGCATGAGCAGGGAGTTGCTACACCTTTTTTTTAAAAAAAAAATGACATTTATGTTTTTATCACAGATTTTTGCCCATTTCTGAGGTTCAAATTATGGTTCTCTTCTCCAAACTAATCTCAGGACTGATAACATTGTCCTACTGACCTATCAGAGAAGCAATATTTTAAAACTTGTGTGGAGTTAAAATTGCATCTGCACCATGTCCTCAGRAAAGCTGATGAGCCAGAGTCCTTTGCCCATGATTATCAGTTCTGTTACCAGCCAGTTTGTTTGCAGGTATCTGCTATTAAAGTTGTTCTGTGAGCACATAAGCCCGTGTGCTGTATTGATGCTTTTTCCTTAGAAGCTCTTTAGACTCTACTTGCATTTTGTAGAGGCTTCTCCTAGCAGCACTTGTAAGTCTCTGAAATACATACAGATTTTTCAAATTTCTGTTTCATGTTAGTGTTGGAACTGCACTGAGTGGAGCAGACTTGGAATCGTTAGATTTAGGGAGTCTTCTATATTCAGACCCCTGAATAAACAGCTGCACTCTTCAGCAGAATATTATAATAATAAATACAGTTTTATGGAACATCTGTGCCCAAAGGCCTCTTCAAAAGCACATTTAAGATGTTAGTGTATTGCAGTCTCTTCTGCTTCTCGCCACGGTGCTTTAGCTGATTTGGGAAAGAACTGCCCTCAAAACAGTCCTGCCAAGATGTCCCAGTAATCCAAGTGTGCAGGGGAAATGGTAAAATAAGAGAATAATGGGTGAAACATATATGGTTACTGAAAAAATACCTTGGTTTCCCTATAAACAACATTTTAGCAATGTCACCTGCCCCAGAATATTGTCACTTTAGGTTTAAGGTTACCCTATAATGCTCTTGCCTAGCTGGAAGAGCAGGAAGGCTGCCTGGAAAGTCAGCAGGGCAAGAGAGCTGATCTTTYCCTTCTGCTCAGCGTTTTGGAGGCCACATCTGGAAAGCTGCAGCTGGGTGTTGGGTCTCTGAGTACAACCACGAGTCCAACTGAGGGCCACCGAGATGGCCTGGGCTGGAGCACAGGATGTGTGAGGAGGGATGGAGGGAGCTGGGTTCATTCCACCTGCAGAATGGAGGCAGCGTGGAGAAGGTCTCCTGGATGTGGCAAAGGGAAAGGAGGCAGCCAGAGTGAGACCAATGGGAAGGTAACGTCTTACAGGTGCAGGATGCTGTGAACGGAGCAGGCTCGGCATACGGGTATAGGTCATTCCTGCTCTCTTCCTGCTGTCGAGGCCTAGTTTTGATTTAGGAAGGAGAGGTGGCAGACTTCACYTGCAGCACTCATGGGTTGTAAAGCCAAGTGTTGGACTTGATGATCTTGAAGATCTTTTCCAACCATAATGATTCTGTGATATACCCAGGGAGATAAACTCAAAGTTCCTCTGTGAGAGTGGTAAGGAACTGAACTTAATATTAGAGAACTGCAAAGAATTAAGAAGCTTTAAGAATTATGAAGAATGAATCTAATTCTTTGTTGCCTGCTGTCCAAGGTTTAAATTTAAATGTGTTTGATGCCGTGTGAGATCTTGCAGCGTGCTATTGAATCTTAATTCTGTTGCAATGATCATTTGGGGGAGTGGATATAAAAGACAGACAAAGAGGGGTACTTCAAGCTCATCAAGCATGCATGGCTTTATTCATGCTGCTCTCTCTTCAGCTGCTGTAGATGAAACTCTTTATAGTTTTATCATGCTTCAGATAGTACTTGTGCAGCTTTCATTTATGCATAGAAGGATGTAAATATTTGTTTTGCTCCACGATCTTGCTGCTGATAACTAACTATCAGCTAATTTGTTTGACTTTCTGCTTCTAAAAATATTTAATGGCAAGAATACTTTGGTGGAATAGTGTGATCTAACCTAAGTTTTCAGTTCATAGCACTATCCAGTAACTTTTCATCATTATTTTTGTGTTATACCCACATTAGTAATATAATGACAGAGGATCCTGCTACTAGAATAAACTGTACTATTTATCGTACCTGAGATGGAGAATTAAAGAAGAATGTGTATAAAAAAGAGCAAAAAGTGATTTTCCAGAAGTCACTTTTATCTGACAGTGGGGGATGTTGCCTCCTTTTAAACAGCATCTCCAACAGTGAAGTATAGCTTCAAACTTTTTCAGAATTGTCTTTGCTAAAATAAAGTAAGCCTGAGCAGAAGCAAAATTCATAATGCACGTGCCTGAGCTCGTGTTAAGCTCTCTAGATATGATAGAAACCCCAAAGGGGCTCCAAACCTGGCAAGGGATCTCTGTCTCCCACTGCTAAACCCTCCTCGGCGTTGCTATAACGTTCTTGCCGGCGCACCTATGCTGGTGTGAAAGCAGATGAAGAGCAGCTAGCTGAGCTGTGGTTGTGCCATTGGCTTCAAGAAATAGCCTCGCACGTGGTTTGTTACAGCCGGAATAGACCACAAAGTTTCTGTCAGGAAAAATGAAAGTACTGGGATAATGCACTGTCTTTTGCCARCGCTTTAATGAAGTGAATGATGTCGATCTTAGTCAAAACACTCACAGTTTGGGGGATAGAAAAAGGCGATTGCAGTTAAGGCTGGGTGCTGGCTTGCTTGGCCGGCCTCCGACAGCTTTCAATTCCCAGCTCGGCGTGGCCACGTGCCTTGCAGTCACCCTCAGATGGACAAACGACTTCTCATCCTGAGCCTTTGCTGCTGGCCTTGCCCCAGCACGAACAACTGCGGGAGCAGCCAGGAGGAGGACGGTGATGAGTGACTCTCCCGGTAATTTTTGATGGACTAGAGCAGTATAAAGCCGTTAAATCAATTAGCTCAAGAGCCTCTGATTCACGGAAATGTACTTTACTTCAGAACACATCCAGGTGAAACTGTGATGTAAAACTTAAGGTGATTGTTTAGCTACTTAGTCCAACAGATTCCTAAGAAAGCAGTTGCCATGTGAAGCAGGGGAAGAGGTAAGGCACCACCACCATAGCACGGCAGAGAAGGACCAAGGTACCCGACCTCCCTCTGTGCAGGAGCGTTTTATGGAGAACAAGGCCTCATCAGAGAGGGCTGATATTGTCATTTAATCTTATTTACTCSTTGCTTGTGTTACATTATAGTCTGGAGTGGGTTGTTCCCTGTGTCTGTGGAGGGGATCGGGTACAGTTTGAACGTACTCCTTGACGTGCTGCCTTGCTGAAAACGGAGCTTATGGCCCTCAGATCGTAACGGACTCTGCCAGCTAGTGACCACTTGTGCTTTAACTACAGTTAATACATGGTGCTGCACTTCACACAGGGCACAGATATGTGTGTGCATTAAGTACGTATGTTAAAGAGTGTGAATGAAAGGGAAGCGTCTGTAGCAGAATGCTGGAATAGACCAGAAATGTGACACCCGTCTGGGACTTTATTTTTGTCCTGGCATAGTATTACCAGCCACCCATATTTGCCAGCTTATGAATGGCCCCCATAGCCATAGACTTTAAGAGCACAGAATACCTTTTAATGGGGCACAACAGGCTGTCAGTTTTCCAAAAGGAAAACTTGATTAATCTCTYTTTACATGGCACATTATGTTTGCATTAGCATGAGCTGTTAGGCAGGCTCTGTTGTTATTGCCCTCTTGAGCTGTTACTCAACGAGGTATTTAGTGCATCTCATATGCAAACTTTTACGACTTGAGCTTTGCCTTTCGTTGAAAAGGTCACTAGTTCATTTCCCAGCGCGAGTGACTTTTCAACCCACTTACCTGAAATACAGCGTTGCCATTTTTAGCTGCACTGCCATGCTCATTCCACCAGAGAGAAAAACATCTTGGAAGAGCACTTAGAAATAAAACAAAGAGCTGACCTTATCATATTCTGCTTTGTAAGAGCTTACTTGGTATCTGTGTAAATGGTCCCCATAGCCATGGATATTGAGAGCACAGAATACCTCCTAATGGGTCACGACAGGCTGTCAGGTTTCCAGTAGGATGCTAATTGATTATACTGCTCTCAGGCTTGCAGTATGTTCATCCCAAACCTGGCATTTTACCTTTCTTCATTGAGCACCTTTCAGCCACGCAAGGCTGGGTTTCCTGCCAGAAAACACAAGGAGATGCAGTTCAGGATTCTTTTTAAGTATATATTATTTRAACCTAAATTATGTGTTTTTACAGTCAGATGCTGTGAAACTAATTATAAGGAGTCTGTGTGCATTCAGTTCTGCTTCTTTAAACATGCAAATAGCTCCCTTGTCATTACTGTGTTTCAGTGAATAGGAGCAGGGCTAAGGAGCCGAGCTATTGATTTGTGTGGGGCAGGAACTTTGCTACAGAGCTCTCGCTGTTCTGGCTTGGATGCAAACTGCCTAAGACCATGACAGTCGTTATTCTTATCCCTGCTGCTTCAGTGGTGCTTAAACCTGGGCCACGAGTCCTCTGGTTGCCAAATAGGGGTGCAGATGAGCTAGAATCATCATAACAGCCACAGTTAACTGAATTCAATTTGCACATCTTGCACGGAGAATTCCTTTGGGATTTTTCATTTTTGGTGGAACTGAAGGTTATCATTAATGGCACAAGCCTGGGGTGCGCCCCAGCTTGTGCAGAATGGGACCTTTGGAAGGGCAGTGGAGAACAGGAACTGCCACCTCGCCCTGGCTGAGCTCTGCTCCCTCACAGGCCTTTGGAGGTCTTCACGTGCTGGGTTTTCCAGTGTGAATCAGTTCAGAATAGGAATTACTGACCCGGTAACAGCCCTTATTGGAGCTGAATTGAGAAGCTTCAATCACACTGGGGACAGAGATGCTGCCTTTGCCATGCTGCTGAGCGTTGTGCAGTGCATGCATTTCCATCAGGCCCCTCCGTGCTCTGGCCTGAAGGACAGGCACGTACCGGGACACGCTGCCCGTGTCACCTGGGGACGTGCTTTGAAAGGGACCCTGGTTTTGAACGTGTTGTATTTGGAGATGAGCTGCTGTGGTGGGACTTTGCTGCTAGTCACGGCTGCAGCAAAGGCAGCTGAAGTTTTATGGCTGGTGCAGTTCATCTTGGAATTTATACATTCTGTAAACAACGTARCGTTGTTGTTTTAATCTGAAAATCAGGTTTGTCAAAGCTACCCATTAAAAAGGGCTCCTATGCCCAATATAACTCCTAGCAGCCCCAACCTTGATGGATAAGTGTTGATTYTGAAAGGACCGTGTGCTCTGAGCTCATCACACTCCTACCAGCCTCACAGCAGTCTTGCTATGGGAGATCAGTGGGGGAGATCAACATTCCTGTTAGTGAAACATTTGTTCTCGGCAGGCGCTGATATAGAGGTCAGGACGCCACAAGCCGGGGAGCAGCTGGGGAGCAGAGGGCGGCTCAGCTCGTGCRCGTTGCCGTCAGGCCCAGGTGAGTCTCTGTACCAGCTCGGGAGTTTATTTAGGTTGCCTCCATGAATGTTTTAAGATGCCCCTGAATTAATTTTGCATCCTGTCTGTTAAGAGGAGAAGGTGACCCGTGAAAACAGGCTGGTTCGTGATGAGTTGACATGAATCAACAGTTGAATACTTGGTCACAGATATGTGTAATTTCAAAATGTCCAGGGAGCCATGGATTTTGGAAGACTTGAGTGGGCCTCTTCTCTCGTTGATGCTAGTCCTATCCCAGCGTTGTTGTTGAACAGAAAGTCTCTCCGCTCACACCAGCAGCTTTGCCATTCTGTGAGCTTTCTGTGGGCCGTGGTTGTGGACAGACCTTCCTTTCTGCAGACCTCATTAGTTATTTTGCATTCAGACCCAGTTTCCCATGCCAAAGATGAAAACAGGTATTTCTGCATCATTTCATTTGCTTTCTGATTTAGATATAATTTCAGCAGCATCCAACGTAAGAAGAAGTACCTTTGGGGTAGCCTGTTCCAGGGAAGGAAACAAAACACCTATTTCAAATGCAGGGTAGATTTTAGATGTATCAAACTGATAAAGAACCCAAGTTACCTACTTGCAACTTACAGTATAAAATAATAATCTGCTCATTTCCAGTCGCCTGCATTAGAAAGGGTTCTGATAATAAAATGTAGCAGTAATAAACAGATTGTGCCCTCTCTGTGCACCAGCTCTTGAATGCTTTATGGTGGTTTGGCCTCCCGATGCTGCTGCTCCTTTGCCTAGAGGCACTTCTGCCCCGTGCAGATTGCCTGGAAGGATGTGAAGAGCGGTGGGCTTGTTTGAGCAGATACCCCCTTAGCTGTGTGTACGCAGTGCCCTCTCCTCGGTTGTTTGGGCAGGACACGTGCAGACCCGTTATGTGCAAGGCAGCGAAGGTCTCTGACTGGGCACGTGTGGTGCTTGGCCGGAGAGGCGAGGGGGAGTGGGTGGGAGTGCCAGGACCCCGCACGTGTGCGGGCTGGCTCGCAGCGGGAGCGCCCGCTGACCTGCCGTGCTGTGCTTGGGAGCCGCTGTGGTCAAATCACAGCCCCTTTGACTTCAGTATAATTAACAAGAGCAAGGGTTGGCCTCTGAGCTGCACAAATCCATGTGTGCTCGTTTTCCCCAAAACCTCCTCCTAGCTGTGTTTGTGGATAACTGTGCTGTTTTAACACTGTGTATTTCTGTGCTCCAGTACTGGAAGATGTGTCTGACCTTAGACCTCTAATTGTGCAGTAATTAGCATCTAAATACCATGCAGAACTCTCTGCAAATCAACCAATTGGAATATTAATTCTTAATCTAAATATATCCTTTAAAAAAAATGTACAAGTGCAAATTTAGTCAGTAGGAAACTGGTATTTCTGCATCTGGTATCTCAGTGCAACGAGATAGTTTGCATTTTGAGTGTATCTCCAGGCGCAGGAAGCTGCATCTGAAAGCGACCGAGACCCGACGTCTCCCCCTACTCTCATGGGTTTAGGCACAGGGACCTAAATAATGTTGTTCTTTATATACACTCTGAGAAGCATGAAAATCAAAATGTTGGTCATGTCAGATGCTACATTCCGTTCTTATTGACCATAACCATATGGCATATCACAAGTGTTTCGTGATTTAATAGAACAGCATTAGTGGTAGCAATACATTCTGTCTAGACAGCTTTGCTGACAAGCTTGAGTCATGAGCACTAATCTCMCAGGGCATAGGCAAGTAATGAATAATTAAAGGTAGGACTCCCCGTCTTGCCGTCCATGGAGAGCTTGGGGTGTCCTTGCCCTTACCTACCCAGGAGCGAGAGGCGCTCGCCGGGCGGGTAGGCATGGTCTGTGCGTGCCCGGGACTCACAAGTATCACATGGGCTTTGTTCTAGGATTACGAAGGCGAGATTTAATCTCATAATTTTATGAGCAGAGAATTTCAATTCTGCTCTTTAGTTTTGATTTTGTAAAAGAAAGACTTTTCGACTGCTCTGACTAAAATTATGAAAGGTGCTGCGAAGGCAAGGGCATGAGAAACATTAACCACAAAGGTGAGACAGCCTCAGAGCAGATAGYGCCTAAGGGAATTTTCCTCATTGAACACAAGGTTAGTCCTGAAATCTGCACCTGAAAATTGAGAGAAAAAACTCTAGTGTGAAACTGTAAATCAGAAGATTCTATTCCATTTCGGGCACACGTTTCAGATGAGCCTAATCCGTTACCAGTTATGTAAGTCCTCACAGTTGTGCCAACAAAGGCGTTGATCTGTGTGTGCATTCTGATAATCAGAGAGGTTTGGGAGCTTTGGTCACTCTAACGCTGTGGATGTATTTAATATATGCACGCCTTTGAAAGCTTTGTGTCGTCAGTAGCAAAACATGAAATACTATATGAATTAGGAAAAATCCAATAACAAACAGCAGGATGCTCCATGCATACATATCACKGTTGTGGTTATGAGCAAATACAAGACTGTACATGATTAACCACGATTTATTCTTACTATAAACTCAGCAGACGGATGCAGAAGACATACTATAATTGCATACACATTTCCTCCCAGAGCTCAGAACCAATAAAAATATGGTAATTTTGTGAAACTTAAGACACATTCTTTACTGTTTTAAAATAAATAATAGGGTTTTAACCTGCTTCCTTTTTTGCTTGCCTTTTTTTTTTTTTTTTTGCTTTTTCAGTTTTTGGAATACACTGTTTTGGATGCTGATATGTAATGATGTCGAAACAATGTTACCTACAGGGACACTGATATCATTCACAGGAAAAGATACTCTGAATTAAATTTATCAGCATTTTTCTTTCTGCAGTCCCAGCTATCTTAATACTTTCTGGTTTATCCAATATTCAGAGTTTGGTCTGAAATTGTGTTTTTACATTTTACCCGTCTCCGGAAAGGATATTTTCAGTTGCACCAAATGTCTTTGAATAAAGACAAAACAAACACCCAAGCCAAAATCAGCCTCCGGAGCTCRGAAAGTGGGTACAGATTTTGACAGTAATTAGAACTATGGAAACATCAATTGTCTTAGTGCTATTTTAAACTAAACGTTTCTATACAGAGTCCAAAAGTGTAATAAGAGTATATCTAAATATACTGTTAATCGCATCAAAATAGCGCATCCATCTGTGAGCTTTGTGCTAAGCTTGCTGAGTGAGTTCAAAATAGGGAATGTGATCTGCAAACCAAGCAAGTTCCGAAGGAGCTGTGCAAAACTTCTCCAGAGGAGGAGGTCGCTTTGCTCGAGTTTCCCACCGCGGTTCTCACTGCAGACATAATGAAGCAATTTCACGACCGGCTCAACAAAATCAGCCTCTGCGACGTAAGTCATTATCTGGGCTTGACCTCTGTCCCTCTCCTTCCAGTTTCCCTGCRGATTGTGCCATGGGTAAGGTAAGCACCTCTAGAGGATGCATGGCCTTGGGCCAGGGCAGCAGGAGCTTTCAACAGCCCAGGCAGATTCCTGCTGGCACAAGCAGCAGCTCTGCCCGAGGCTTCCCCGGAGCCTTCTGCAGAGCGACTTTGTGGCACTTGTGACCTGGGGTCCAGACAAGTAAAGTAGAATGTGGTTGCTSAACACTTAGGTCTTTAGGTAGAGAAGGACTTTTCTTTTGTCTTTGGCTTTCCAGCCTGATTTATCCTTTTCTGTTGCCGAAAGGCGCCGGCATTTGCTGCGGGATCCCCTGGCAGCGCCGCCGTGTCCCTGGCTGCCGCACACCTTCAGAGAGGCTCTTCCAGAGGGGCCTGCGAACGCGGGATGCTCCGCACATCCCTGTGATGTTGTATTTCAATTATGGCTGCAGTGCACTTCACACACTCCAGCAGGACTGCCTAATTAACAAGGTTCTTCAGCTTTCACATAGTATCAATCAACTAGTTGCTGAAAATGTCTTGATCTCATTTTCTGAGATTAAAGTATAAACGAAGGACACTTTGCTCCATTGTTACTAAACTAAGGCAGTACCATCTGGTTTGCAAATGTGATATTAAAATCTCTGGAAATGTCTGAGGCCCCAACTCAACAAAGCAGAAAGCACATGCTTACCTTTGAATATGTAAGTAGGACCATTTCTTTCAAGGGAATTGCATGCTTAAGGTTGAATGTGCACTTAGGTATTTTCTTTTAATCAGAACTTCATAGACTCATTTGAAATACAAAACCGAACTTTTCAAAATCGGCAATAATAATGAGTGAAGCTGTTTGTAATTAGAGAAGTTGTCTGATCTTTAGCCCGTAGAGCTCACAGTAGTTTGAACAAGTTGAATCCCTGATGGGTTGTATCATATGAGGCTCAATAATGGTGTCTGATAAGATAAATTGTGTAATTTCAATTCAGAAATCTTCCACGGAGTTTAGTAGTTAGATTCAGACTGTAAAAAAGGCAATATGTAGACAGAAAAACAAATTGAAGAAAATGGCTGTAATTAGAATTTTCTCCCCCCCCACACCCCAGAATTTATTATATCCAAACATTGACTTTAACGCCTGTTTGAAACAGTGAAGCTGTGTTGAGAATTGTTATTAGACTAAATGGCGTAGTCATGTTTTAAATAGATTCGGATTCAAACTAAGATCGAAGCGGATTTAAGGCTTCCCTCTTCCACCTGCTTGCCGCCTCCTTTGGAACATAACTGAGGAGGAAAGTCTTACTTGTGCCCTAAAAACTGGCTTTATCTCCTCAGATTGGGAAGGGTGGGCGGCTTGGACCCCAAGGACCTTGGGTGGGAGCTGTGCATGACGCAGGGGAGCAGGCGAGTTCCCGAAGCTCCAGCCCTTCTGCGGCCCCGGGGCTGGCCGGGGCCTCCCCTTCTTCACCCCTGCAGTGTCGCGGGGGAGCTTCGTGCGGGGGGACGGATGACGCTTGCTCTCTTGGTGTTGCCATCACTTGGCACTTGCTGAGCGGGATGCGGTGGCCACGGGAATGCAAAACTGAGCCTGGAAATACTGGAAAGTCAACCCCTCTGGAATGAGCAGGAGCGAGACCCTTTCACCACTAACATACCACTTCAGGTCTGTTGTGGTGGCATATGTGAGCTTAAGTGGCGCTCAGGGACAGATTTCACTCATAAAATCATAAATGGATTTCATTAAACTCTACGTGGTCTTTAATATATCAGGCATAGTTGAGCCACGGGAGTTAAAAACAAAGACAGACAAAGAAAAGAGAAGATATATTGGCTCTTTCCTGTCTCCCCCAAACGTGCATCATGGATGTTGCTAAATCAGCAGAGAAAAATAAGTGAAATTAGAGTAAGAGCTGCATAAAAACAAGGCAAAGTGGCCTTTGTGGGAAGCAGAAGTTGTTAATATATGTATGTAGGCATGGATTCGAATCAACAATAATATTGTTAAACTTAATTAGAGAAATATATAATCTTCCCTGTTTGGAGCCCTGAGAAAAAGCCAGCGCTAGGGTCCAGGACCACAGAAGGCTGAGTATTCAGTGACGCCAAACAGATGATCATCTTTATTAGTTTCTCTAGTTTTGGAAATAAATGTTTCTGCATCCTTTTACCTTGAAACTCCCTCCTTTTCTTTTAAATTACGTTTAGTTGATGTGTTGCAAGCATAAAGTAAAGGCCATATCCATATAGTTTCTGCATTTTTGCCCTTGTTCTTTGAACAAGTTTTTACAGGCAGAGCCTATGCTTCCACTGGACCTTAGAAAGACAAAGAGAAGAAAAAAAGCCCGATAATTCCTATATTTAGTGTATGATTTTGAAGGGAAAGCTTTTTCTTATGAACACTGATATTTTATTAATGTTCTATACRTGAATATCAGAGCAAGTACTGGTAGTTGTAATATGCTGAATAGCTAGCAACTATATAGGTTAAAGAAAAAGCCTCCTGTGTTTTTACAGCGGCGTTACCTTGAAAAAACTACGTAGCAGAAAAGCTGTGTAGGTTAATGCCTTTGAATCAGCAAAGCTGCTTCAGATTAACAATTCTTTTAGCTGGTGTCATATTTTTTATTCTATATAATAACAGGCATGATTAGCACGGAAGTACCAAGCTCTCCTTAGCCTGTTGGTAATTGGGAGGATCTGCAGTGTGTATTCTACAGTCCAGCACACATTGAAGATTGAAGTGTAATTACAGTATGGGCAATCTCATCTCTAGTAATTACAGCTGTCACCATCGATCCAATTAACCGGAATAACTAAGTCTGCTGGGCTAGAGTTGACAGAGCGCTCTGGCTAAACCCAGATTGCTGTATGAGAGTTGGGGTTTTGTTGTTGGGTTTATTTTTGAGATTTTTTTTTTTTGTTGCCCAAATGCTGGTGCTTGAAAAAGTAGATAACAGATATTGCGGATTATGGATTAGAGAGCTGCAAGCAAAATCTAATCTCAGTGTGTTCTCGGGAACGAAACTTCTAAATGTGGAATTGCAAGGCAAACGGTGGGAACGGGACACAGAGCCTGGGTGAATGAGGTGGGTGCAGGAAGGCGTCCCGGCCTGCGGGTGCAGGAGGCGTCGGGCGCSGTGGGAGGCCAGCGCGGTGCGGAGCATCGGTACCGCTGCGCCCTTCCCAGTCATGCGCCCACCACAGCTGCCTCCTCCCCTTCTTGCTCCTTGGAATTGCTTCCCTTCCATGCTGGGACATGCAGGCGGCTCCAAACTTCCTTGAATGCAGCTCGACTGAGCTACTGCTTCCCATTTTGCCCTATTAGCAACCATTGCCTTGACATCTTCTTGATTACTGATGCTCCAAATGTAGGACAAGATTGTGGAATCATGTAACGTGTAACACACCTCATGCACGTGTTCCTCACAGGTTCTCTGGTAGGCATAAAGTGGTTCTGTGGGTTTAAAAGGTTGTTAACAAGTTTTTAAGTGGACTTTCTGATCCTTCTGACTTTTCCTAATCTGAGCTGAATTGTTAATATACCATTAGACATTAGACAACATAACAACAACAACATAACAACAAGCCCTGTAGATGTAAATGGACCACAAGGTTTGGTCCTTCTTTCAGATGACTCCAAAGTATTGCTAAGGTAGGCTGGTCTTCGGTATTGCATTTCTGTGCCTCCAGCTTTCTTAGAGGCATTACAGATTGTTTGTTTGTTTCTTTCAGTTTCCAGGATCTTTTTCCTGGATCCCAAGTGTAGCCTTGACAGAAGGTTCTGAACAAAGCCTAGTTTTACAGCCTTTCTCACAGAGTTTTGTCTARATCTTTCTTGACCTTAGCAACGCTCCAGATTATGCAAAATGGCCATGATAGCAATGGTAGTAATGAGGGGGTAGTGACTGTAAACTATGAGGCTGAAAAGCTCMAAAATAATTTGCCATGGTGGTTATCTGGAAACCTCTTTTTAAAACAGCACCAGGAGAAACTAGACTAAAGTGGCAAGTCCTATTAAAACCTGCCCTGACTGCATCCCAGCCTCTAGTTGGAGCAGGACGAAAGGCACTGGAAATAGCCATTTGTAATTGATGCTTTATAGTTTCACCTTTGGAAAAACCCTGGGCATGGAGAAATTCACCTTTCCAAGAAGAAAGACATCAATTTAATCGATGTGCTGTAAGAGAAGGAATCCATGCAACCCAAGTCCAAGGCATCTTTCACTCCTCACTAAAGCAATATATGGTTACCTTATGTGSAGTGCTTTGCTCTTAGTTGTATTTATAGCCTCACTGAACAAAAAAGTCTATTGGWTGTACTCGCCATGGGACCATGTGTACTCCAGCATCCGAGGGGGATGAGATTGCCCACTGGGCGCGGGGACTGGCTCTGCACTGCACATTCTTCTCTGGGTGGTGTCAAGAAGAGTAAAATATAAAGAAAAATAATAGTGAAGCCATGTCCCATCAATAATATAAGGTACTGTAAAAGGGCCATAAATTGAGAGGGCAGCTTGTTGGTTTGGGCCCTGCTTTTGCTTTATTTTGTTTCTTCAGTGAATGTGTTTGTCCAAGACAAGTCTTGCAGTGAATCAGGGTGGTGGTGGTGGTGGTGGTGGTTTTTAGGAATGCAGCCTGGCTTTCTTTGGAGCAGTGAAGTTAGCAGCCAGGTTTAATGAGGTGGTGTTTTACAATCCATTCAAGTCGTTTTGGTCTAACACATTTGCATATAAAAGGCTTGTAATGAGAAGGCCACCTTAAGAGGTGTGCTCCCTATCAGCTGTGGACTGCTGTCTCTCCTCTCGCTCTTCCCCCTGCTGCAGTGCACCCATCACTGAGCTTTGCAGCGTGGGGGAATGCTGAATAACCTCCCCGGAGGGAATGGTGGTTCTGGAGGAAAGGGATAGCAGCTGTGAGAGGGTAGGAGCTGGTGYTGCTGCGGCAGTCGGGGGTGAAGCGCCCATGGGCTTCCACAGAGGCCCAGCAAAGGYGTGCTGAGACTGGGCAAAACCCTCCTCCTAAAGGCACTGGTGTGAACCTGGTCCCTCTTGGGAAGCCTGTGTCCAGCCCCGTGGGGAGTCGAATCTAAAGCCAGACACAAAGACGTGACAGGAGGACCGAGCCTTGGCTACTGCCCTGCCTTAACCGCTGTTTCCTGGAGGGCTCRAGCAGGTCCGTACAAGCCAGCTTTACGCCCTGTGCTCTAAGTCCCCTTTCTGTAGGCTAATTCTGCTGCAGGGCATGTTTTTCTCTTGTGTGTTTAGGTATGTGCCTGCAGCTTAGGTCGTGCCAGGTACACTGAGTGCTTTACGTTGCCTGTGCAATGCTGTGCACCACCGCGCATCTCAATGCACATTTTCTGGCCATAGCACTTAGCGTGGATGCTTTATTAAAATTCAGAGTGAGATCTGTAAATATCCTAACAAATTCTGGGGAAAACATCATGATACAATATCTCTTTGTTCAGTTTTTCATTAGAGGAAGATTCTGCGAGTTTCATTTCTCCCCAAATGTAGATCCATAACCTCTGTGAAAAAAATGCCATCTTTCCCAGTTCTGCACAGCTCATTAGCACTTCCYTACATACACTTATTTCTGGTATCATTTATTTCTTCTGATATTATATTATGCAAATGTAACACACAGCCTGGCTATATAAATAAGAAGCCTTCCTCAGCACTCATTTCATTTTTTTTCTGGCTCTACAAAGTGCATTTCATGAGCACTGGTTTTCTGAAACAATAGCATGACTTAGATAATGAATAATAATTTTAAAAATTGTGTAAGAAGAAAATCCCCAAACAGTTAATCTTAAAGGTCACAGACCAAAGTAGTTTAACTTCATAAAGCCAGAGCCTGTGTCCCATAGACCGGCTAGGAGAACCTCGGAGCGGCTCAAGTGAGCCGGGCTGAAAATCTTTGCATGTCTAATGGCAGATTTATGGCCAGCCGAGCTCCRAGGAAGCCTGGGGTTGCTTTTTTGTAATCCTGAACACAGCTGTTTTGTTAATTGGAAAGACCTTTTAATAAAACTGAATAGTGGGTGCTTTTCAAGTAACCCAGTTGAGCAGCTAAAGCCTTGCTTGAAAGCTGAAGCAACAATGCTGCTTTTCCCAGTAGTCTGCATATTTGGAAACAATTGTTCAGTTTGATACTTTTACCAGGATGTGTCAAGATTAGAGCTGGATTTTTCTGCTCATGTCTAGCTGGGAGAAAATATATTAAAATGTCAGTCTCAACTGACAAAAAACATTTTGCCTGACCCAAGACAAAGAGCTACATTTTCTAAGAGGGCTATTTACCCTTTTCTACCCCTAAAAACAAATAGGTCCAGCAGTTTCAAAATGCAATGTCAGTTTGAAACAAAAAGTCAAAATATTTCACTTAGAAAATGTCAATGCATAACATTTATACTTCTCTTTTTTCTTTTTCTTTTTTTGGCTCAACTACTACATGGTGTGGCTTTCTGAGTAGCTCAATTCCCCCTGTAGCTGCATATCTGCAAGTTTTACGTAGGCTGAAAGTATTTGCAGCCTTCTCTGGTAACAATGCRAGTTCCGCTCATGTTTGCATCAGCGCCAGTCTCCCGGTGCAAAGGAGCCCTGCGCGAGCAGGAGGTCCCTGGCCCCGGGCGCCGGCCAGCCCTGGGGCCTGCGTCAGGGCAGGGTTACCCTCCCTCGCCTCCGTAGAGCGTGTGGCAGCTCGCTCYGTGGCTCTAATCCTGTTATCTGTAGGCAAAGAGGTTTTTTCCCCTCCTATCTACACCTATCTAGGACCTTATCCTGGAAAGTCTTGCTCATACCAGTGCATTTCATTGCCAGGAGATCCCCTTTGAAGCCCGGGCAAGGGTTCCCGATGAGCCCAGAAGTGAGGGCGGACAGTGACAGGACTGCAGTCAACACACAAACACTAGTGCTGCCCCACGTGGCATTTGTATATGCAAATCTGTTACGATGTTAAGGAAGTTGTGCTAGAAAATCTCATTTTCCCCAAAGATTGCCTGCCTTAATAAGAACTAAGAAACTAGAACAAAGTCATCATGAATTCTAATGTATTTGAGCATATGGCCCCAGGACCCGTTATTACCATATCAGTCAGATAAAGGAGTGGGAGAGTGGTTGCAACAGCACAGAAGGAAAAATGTTAGCATGGCAAAAGGACTCTTTTTAATTTTAAAGAAATACTCAGTTCATGAATTTCGTTTCCAACTTCAAAAATTTCTTGTGATAGTACAAAATTCTTATTATTCTTGTTAAACAGTATTTTTGCCATCACTATTAGAGTATTTCCTTTTTAATTTTTTGTTATTGTTGTAAATTTACCTGTAGAGAAAACTTGGSTGTTTTTAATAGAAATCCTATGGGTTTTGACTGTTCATGGTAGACTAAGAGGGTAAGCAAAATAATCATAAACAGAAGTGAAATCAGGTCAGAGTCAATCTCCTAAGGACATTTAAAAAGCCTAATCAGTTCATTTAGTCTTTGTCCTGCAATTCTCAAACATACAGGCACAAACATAATGTCCCCAAATCTCAAAACAGCCACCAACTGCCAGCTGCCAACCCGCCACTGCCAATTACGTGTGCAGGAGAGAGGGAGATCTCTGAAACCATTCAAATATCCGTGTCTGGAGGAGAACCAGACCCGGGATTGCTAAGAACTCACTGGTTTATTCAGCTGTGACTCCGGATTCCGTAGAGTTATAGACCATCGTAGATAACTGCGCTGTGGCTTTGGTCATAATTTCATTGGTAAGAGTATGGCATTTGCAGAACTTTTCTAGGGAAAGAGAAAAGGTTTGTAAACACGTTTGATATTATTATACAATTTGCAGGCAGCGCGGATGCCTGGCAGCAGGTTAGCAAGTCAGGATGAAAGGTCTGGTTGGATTTCATGAGTGCAGATGGTGCGGAGCCAGGATGGATGGTGGTGTCTGCTGATGAACTACTACCACCACGTTCCAAAGCATATTGCACCATCTGGATTGTGATCATTTGAAAAATTTCTGGTTTCTATGTCATTAAAACATTTCYGAAGCTTTACTAGAGGTTTAAACCAACGTTTCTGCTAGCTTTACAGCTGAGGAGATACAGGAACATTTGGAAAAATGTTTTTAATAATGTGATCGACTTTCATCAACTTAAAAAAAAAAGATTTTGCCTTGACAATGTGCGAGTGTCTTCTGGTTTGCTTCTGCTATTTGCTTTTAATAAATGAGTTTGCTAGAGATAGGTAAAATGTAGCCTGTTCAGAGTCTATTTGTCATTTAAATATCATGCTTATTTTGACATAAAGATGCAATGACATCTCACTGCAGTACATACTGGAATTTCTGAGGTAAAAGAAAGAGCGGATGAGGCCAGGGTGGAGAGGAGAGGAGGCCGAGGCCATGGTGTTCATCAAGGACTCCTCTCGTGCACCGCCTGGCTCTGCTCRCTGGCTGTGTCCCAAGTACCCTGGAATCCATCTGTCTCTCACCAAGACTGAGGATTGTGTAGCRAGGAACGTGAGTTTGGTTTGGGATGAAGAACCTGAGGTGTTGTCTAATATACAGAGGGTTAAGGTGAACAGGTAGGCATGGTCTTGAAGATTGAGTCTGGTGGGGTACACAACAAAGTGGCTGTAGGAATGACCTTCAGGCTACAGACCTGGCTTCTTGCTCGTAATTTGATTTTGCAGATAAGTCTTGGGCAATGACCATTCCTTTTATTGTTGTTTTTCTCAGTCATTGCTTTTGTAATTTTGTGCCTTGTCTTCGTAGTATCTTTAAAGAGAATSTCTTATTACTGCCCCTAAAAGTCAGGCAAAAACGTTTGTGGAATGCTGACTCTTCACCAACTAAACACGGAGGGGAACTGGCACCTCATCCAAGGAAAGGGATAGAGGCCTGTGCCTCCCTCACAACTTCTTAACACCTCTTGAGTCCTGAATATTCCAAAGACCTACTAAAACCTCACCACATACAAACCCAGGATTATTTGCTGGAATGATTTGCCAAAAGAGTTTGAATTATGAATRAAGCAAAACAAGTTGTAAACTGTTCGCTGACAGATCACAAACAGAACGAGAGGCTAAATTTGAGCACTATAAATTCACTATAATTTGTTTACTCAGCTCCAGCTAGTTTATAGGTTGTGCTGGAAATCTGCCAGGCCCCATTCGAGCTGAGGCTCAGTAATTCAAGAAGAACCCTTGTTCCTGCTTATGATAAGAGGTTCTTGGTGCTTCTCATGATGGGAAGGCAAACAAAGTGAAAGTAGATCTCGATATGCTCAGCACTGAATTTCAATAAGACTTGGGGGCAATAGGTCCAAATATCAGGTCACTGGAGTCGTGCCACCAATGCTGCCTGCCCACCAGGCTGAGGTGGTGGTACCGCTGTCGGACTGAGGGTCCACTGATGGTGGGGAAGGAACAGTGTTTCCCACAGGGAAGTCAAGGAGGAGAGACACCCGTAACAAGAGGTGGAGCAGCATGTGTACGAGCACTCCCCTAGGAGCCCTGGAGAGCCGCGTGACTCAACTGTGGCCAGGGATTGTTGAGACGTTTCTCTTCATGCCCTCGAATCCTGCCCTGTTCTGTGCAGGCTGGAGGGCAGGTTGCTGATAGCAGAGCAGAAGGCAGCAGGGGAGAATGACCCTTTGAGACCCCACRTTCTGCCTACACAAACCACACGCAGGGTAAATAAAACACCAAAGGTCCAGAGCAGAACCGGCCTCAGTGGATCCTCTAGGAGCAGCCGCCCAGAAGCAGAACATTCAGGCGATGGAATAACTGGGGAAATGTCAGTATAAATATCATTCTCTTCTCCTTCTTTTTGGCCTTAAGCTAATCTTCTGCTGAAAGAGGAGTTTTTTTTACTGCGGATACTTGGAAAAGAGATGCCACAAAGTGTCTCTGGGGCACRTGCAAGCCCAGTGGTTTAGTATCAAGCTACTGCATAAAAAATGCCAGGGAGAAAAGACTGTTCTTTTCCATTGGGTAAGGAAGAGAAGGGGAGAAAGCACACTCATTGCAATGAGAAGCCCGAATTTGGTGTTTCACCTTCTTGCACAGCGCTAATCGAGGAGGGTGTTGACGCAGTTGACCAACTACAGCTGCAGTGGTTGGAGCGGCCACCTGCAGAGGAGCAACCCCCACCTCGCCCTTCTCTGGCTGTGTCCTTAAAAATCCATTATTTTTAATGAGATGGTGGCTCTCAGTTAATGAAAATAAATTAAGCTTATCCTTACAACACAATCTGCTATATTCAGTGGTTTCCAAAACAATCTTGTGTCTAAAACCTTTTTTTTTTGTTGTTAGGATTAAACAATTTTGTGTGAGTCAGCTAAGAGTAATCTGCTACAATCAGGGCTCTGGGTAATGGATATATTTCAGATATACATTATATGCACTTTAGGCAGATAAGTGTTAGAAAACTAAGTTGGAAGAGCTGCCGGTGGCTGCCCAGGGCTGATAGCGAGCGGGAAGGGCCGTCGACTATGAAACCTGAGCAAAAGGGAGACGGGATCCTTGGGAAGACTTAACTGGGGAATGGCGAGTGCACATGGGGACGCATGAAGACAGGGTTGTTACGGTGTCCCAGCCCTCATGCCCCGCAGAAGGGAGGAGGGCAATTTGTGTCCGTTCTCTTTTACCAATCGTGCCTTTTGAAGTGATGGGGTTTGGCAAAGGGTGTTTCTGACTTGTTTAGCAATTACTAAATGATCCTTTCTGCTAAAAAAATCCATCTGGCTGGGAAGCAGGCTCACCTTTCGGACACGACTGTGGTTTGATTGCATTAGATTAAGTGCTGTCTTGAGACCGATGTCGCCCTCAGAGAACTGTCGTTTACAATATTTAACATTTATCAAATGAATAAAGATTTTGCTGATCGAGAAAACAGTAAGCAAAAAAATCCTGGGTGATTATAAAGATAAGTGTCCCAGTGTTTGATTGGGAGGGCTGCGCTCCGTCTGCTCCGACACGCGGGGGAGATTTACGCTTTCTACCCAAGGGGTCTTTTGAAGGTATTTACTGTAGCTGCTGCTGTGGGCTTTGCTGAAGCTGCAGTCTTAAGGATACGTGTAATGTGATTTGAAATCAATAAGATAACTCCAGCGTTTCGCTTTCGAGCTTAAACTTTATCACTTTCAAACAAATTCCAAGTAAAATTCACTCATGCTGCAAATATTGCATAAATTACTCGTTCCCCAATTTCATCTTAATTGGGTGGCAACTCGTTAGCATCAGTAATCATCAACACATTTGTTTATAACATATGAATAATAGCAGCAAGTGATGCTTGTTAAATATATACATTGAGATTTTTTACCTTCTGTCACCACTTGAGGTTATCTTAAAATATATGCCTCACTTTCAAATGTGGCAGCTGTTTTGTTTGGTTTTTTTGTAAGAGCCTCTACCCGTATTGGATTAGTCAGTCTTTGGTGTTATACTGTGTGTATTTTGGGCTGCTAAARCAAAGACTGTATTACATTTAGCATATTAAAAAATCAGGCACGCTCTCTTCTTTACAATATAAGACATTTGCTAATCATTTATACAGTTTTTGCTGTCAAATGATGTTTGACAATAATCATATGATAATGAAATGTATAATTAATAATAAAAATGCCAACATCTGTTAGGTTGTTATTACAGACTGATTCTAAGTGTACTATTTGGAATATGTCATCATTAACTTAATTCATATTAAAATCCCTTAAATACAATCTGTTTTCATTAGTTATTAATTTAGGTAGGCACAAGGCATGCAGAGGAGATTCTAATTTTTCCCTTTGTCAGTAACCAAATTTCACAAAAGCTTTTAAAAATGTTAAATTAACCCAAGTGCCCAACTAACAGATGGATCCCGTTAGGGGGACTATATTGGGTTCAGCTGTGACTGATTAGCCATCACCTGAGCTAGGTTCTGCAGTCGAGGGGAATTGCTGCTCGTGGAGAGACTGCTGTTCTGTTCACTGACCTCTTGGTAATATATATATATATGCATGTATATATATGTACATTATATATATATACATGTACATAGATACATTAAGTGAATTAGTAGTTGCTGAGGGAAATGTTGGATTTTTGGAGAAGAAAAAAAAAAAAAACTTGTTGTGAACAAGTGGCTGCTGTAACAGAGAAGATATTTGGATGCATGTGCAGCTGTGCCATCTGCGAGCAAGACCTTGCCTATGGGGCCAGYGGTGGGAGACTGCTGCAGGAAAGCGGCCTATAAAGTAAGTCTGCCTCTCTTTTAACTTGCAAATTGAAGTCATCCTCCAGTAGTCTGAAAAGGCTCTAGGGGTGTGCAGAGGCCATCTGAAAGCTGCAAAGCTTGCTAGTGATGGGGGTGAAAACATCTGGCTGGGGATGAAGGTCTCCTAGAAACATCCCATTCTTCTGGCCACAGCTGAATTGAGGAGTGTTTTGTCATTTTTGGGTTTAGAGGCTGCTGGCGGCTAGTGTCCCTGTAGCCCTTCACTGAGTAGTTACTAAGTCTGTTGAAAAGTGCAGAACCTGCAGCTCAGCACGGAGATCCACTTCATTCTGCTCTCTTGAAGCTGGTATGTGAATTGGTGGTATAAATGAAGTGTTTCTTAACATGTGCTTTTTAGCTATAATCAATAAATAGCTGTTGMAAATCTTATGAAGGGTTTGCAGAGCAGAGCTTGGTTGTGTTCTGCTTGTCCTGCAGTTAACAGCTGTCTGCAGTGCTGTGTTTTCTGCTTGCAGAGGCCTTGAGCTGAAGTAAGTGGGAACTCGCTTTTTTTCTTCACTTTTTCTTTTTTTTTCCCTCTTCATTAAATTTTCACCTCCGGTTCCAGCAGCTCCGCTTTGCTGAATTTAACAGGAAGCAGCTAAGGGTGTTTCTGTGGAGMTGCAATATCCAATTCACAAGTTAGTGTATTTTTACAATCTGTTAGTGCTAATGACATAAAAGAAAATCAGTGTTTATGCTGACCAGAGAAATAAACCATCTTTCTTCAATTCACAGCAACGTTAAGAAAAGTAAATCCATTAGTGGGGCTCTGTATTGAATTAAAAAGAGAAACRTTATGTTTAAAGTATGATTTGTAAGCGTTGAAACTTTTATAGTGCCCTCCTTTTTGTGGTATTTACTACCCTGGTGCCTTGCACCTGCAGCAGAAAGAGGTTGGAACTGGCTGATATCGGACCACTGGAGCCGATGTGGTGGCCTGGCTGGTGGGAATGAGAGAGAGGTTGGAGGGCTGGAGGGCAAAGGTGGTGGGGCTGAGGGCACCCCTGGCTTCTGCTTGTGCTCGGGAAGCTGCAAGGGCTCTGCAGCATCTTGAGCTGCATGTGAGACCCGTGCCGGGCCTTGGGTGACATGAGTCTTGTTGTTCTCACCCCTCCTTCATGCCATGTGGGCTCATTCCCGCTGGCTGCGCGTGTGGTCAAGAGGAGTGTCAGACCCAAGTAACTTGTAATGGCTTTTGTGGGCGCTGCGACAACAACAAGCAGGGGCTTTAAACTGAAAGAAAGAGGCCCAATGAGTGGATTCCTGCTCAGATTTTTCATTGCGTGATTGTGGGTGCAGTAGGGTAGCATGATTTGGGGGGCATAATGTTTCCAGGCAGGCCTTTAAAGAGTTACTAGCAGTAGGCAAGGGCATTGGGGCTGGTTCCACTCCAYGTTTTTTTAATACTTCTAATTTGGTCCTGGATATAAAGACTGCCTGATTCAACGGCTATTGGAGGTATTGACTTTAATGCACTTAGGAGCGGACATCCTCCGTGTGTGTGTCTATACACATTCCTTCGTTGTGTTTCCATGTGTGTCAGACATCTATCTGAAGTTCCARTCATTAAAAATGTTCTTTTCTTATATAATTTTTCTGTTTCATTTTATAGTATCTTCTACCATTTCCCCTGTCTGCTCACAATCGTTATATACAGTACAACTGTTTGTTCGGTGATTGAAATGTAAATCGATTACTCTTTTCCTCGTGGTGTTAATGGTTATAGCGCATCTTTGCTGAGAGCTTTAGCACTTCAGAAGCCTGCGAGTAGTGTTTGTGCAGAAAGAGAAGCGCAGCCCTTTGCGGCTGCATCATAAAACATCCATGAGGTCTGGAGGAGAGAGCCCTCCTYGTGAGGCCCTGTAGCAAATATATTGGGCTTCATTTCTGCGTGTTTTGTAAACGCCCTCAGATCTCCAGATTTAAGTGTCATGGCAGTTCAAGAGTACTTGTATGGTTGTTTTATTTCTCTCTTACTTTCTTGTTCTGTTCTAAAATTTGTTATTCTCAAGCCATTTGTACCTGTAGTTATTCACTCACATATAAACTSCAGACCAGTTCTGTAGAATAAAACATACCAATGGACCAGCACTTAAAATCCTAATAATTTAAGAGCACCTCTGTCCCCTGATGCTTCATGCCATTTTTTTCAGATGTGAATCTGCTGGTGGTGGGTATGTAGCATGACTGATTCTCCTGCTAAAACTATGTAATATTAAAATAAAGGGGCCTTGAAATGACACACTGCTACTCTTGGGGTGCCCTATCACCCTCTCTCCTTCCCTAAGTAGCTGTAGTTCATTTCTAATGTTGAATATAGCCAAATTGAARGCATCAATTTTCTAGCGTTCTTAGGCATTATCTCCCCTCTGAAGGGAATCAGATCTCTTGTTTAAGTGGCAGAGGTTCAGCTATTTTGAGAGATGGCAGCGAGTCCTGCAGAGAGGTGGATGTGAAGGCAATCAGGCAGAGAGCAGGTACCTTGCCGGGGCAGCGTGGTGCTGGAGCAGGCTCGTGTCTGGGAGCAGCAGGCGTGTGCTGCTCCTCAGCAGCTACGCTCGAGGCGTGTGCTTTGAGTCATCTGGTAGGTGGAAGACCCTCCCATYCCCGCTCCCCCCTCGGATCAGATTTTATAAACCACAAGCCAGTAATAGCTGCGTGGGYAGAAGAGAGGTTGGAAGGGCATTAAAATATGATTTCCTGGATGTTCTGATTATTTCATAACAAAAAAGCACATGTAACAAACCACATCAGACGTGTGCAGCTGAAATGATTAAAAACATCAGCAAGTCATCTGGGCACTAATGTCCCTGAGGATTAGCGAAGTGTATCGTTTCCTCGTGGGCTTTAAGGACCATCACGTGCTGGAGGAAACTGGTCAACCTTTGTAAGCTCGACACATATGAGGAATCCTTTCTTTTATGTCTGAGTTGGGGTGGCAGCATGGATCTAAAACCAGAGGCAGGGTTAAAGAGCAGAGAAGGCCAGTATTCATCACCGTGGATTTCTTTATTGCTTTGCTAGGCCAATGCACACCCTTCACATGAAAGTGGTACTGACCGCGAGGGAAGTATTCATCGTCTGCTTTGTTTGATGTAAGATATGAATCTGTTCAAAAGAATGCTTAAGGGAAAAGATTCTCGAGGATTAAGTAAAATAACATCTTGGTTTGTTTTTTATCAAGGCTGCAGTTATGGCCACAAATGGCTAAGCAGAATACCACTTAATTGGGCTGTGACTGGCAGCACRTTGTATTCCCCAAGCTGCATCCTGGGCTAGTCGCTTCTCGTTCCGCCACAAACACATATCTAGCTTGTGATGGGTATTCGAAGACCAGATAAAGCAGTCTGCACTTTTTTCTAGTCTAAACTTTGTGATTACAGTTTTCCTAAGAGACTAGTGTTTTCTATATAAAGTGTGCTTTGCAATGTATTGGATTTTAACTGCAAAGATATACTCCTTCATAAGTGCAAGCTATTAAAACAATTTAATACGGTGTCAACAAGTACCGGTATGTTCGTAAAAATAGGATAATTCGTTTGTTTTAGTGCACTGAGGCAGTCCAGTGATGCACCATCGAGTGCTATTGAGATTCACTTTGCACGGCCAGGCCGACCTGCCTGGCATCGCGGCCAGCGCACGTGGCAAGTTTGAATGATTCAGAGTTGAGACGAGTGACTGACGCTTCATGAGTGACAGGATAAAGCAGTTGTGCCCCTTGCCCTGTGCTGAGGGTGAGCATCTACTTTCATTGCACTGGGTATTAAGATGCACTCTATTAGAGTTCATGAAAGTAGCTGGGAGAATAGGACGTGGTGAATAATTAGCAGTAAGCCATTTATCAGGCAAATTTGTTTTGTTCTGCTGCCTGTGGAAAATCCATTATCAGATACAACTGCTTCAGAAGTGCTTGCTGTTCAAGCCAATTTTAAAAATGGGATTTTTTCCATTTTTTAGCAGTTTAGATTGATTGTAATTTGTCTTTTGAGACTGTAAGATGCTTGTTAATCATGTAGCATTGATTAGCTATAGGTGGTCATATACAGGTCATGTGACTGTCTTTCTCCTGCCTAGCTGGATGTGCTTGCTTCCAAGGCAGGGCAGATATCAGCCTGTACSCAGGCAGGCTTGAGTTTGTTCCTCACCGTTATCCCCTCAATGACACTCTGAAGGCCATTTTCAATGAATGCTGGTGCCAGGAAAATGAGATTTGAATTTCTATGAAATGTAAACAAAAGAATCTGGTGCATAAGTAAATCCATTTAGATGATGACAATATTTGCAAAGTATTCCAGTTCTTTATTCCAGATTCTTTTTTACTAGATTGTATCAATGAATATTTAAATTGGATACAAATTAGGTAGACAAAGACTCCCGGTGGTTATCAACAGCAGCTCTGACACGCGAGATAGGCAGCAGATAGCAGCGTTGCAAATGGGAATGCGGATGTCTGCTACAAAGGGCAGGTTTGGAGCGGAGGGGCCGTGAAGGGTCTCTCACAGGACTGGGTTTGTGTCTGTGGCTCCCTGAAGTAACTTGGCCATTAACTTCCGAAGGGTCAGGGTTTTACCCAGCACAATGGGCTGTTGTCCTTGGTGAGGGCCGGTGCTGCAGGCTCCCTTGGGCCACATGCCCAGCCTACCTCCTGGAGTAAGTGCCGGTATCTGGTTTGGGATCGGCGGATTAAAAGCCGTAGCAGAGTGCTGAGAATCGTCGTGGTCTGGGTTATCGCTGTGTGTCGGAGCGCCCAAGAGCCGGGGCTCAGGCAGCGCTGCTGCTCCCTGAGCCTCTCGCTGCTTCCCAGAGCCCGCAGGTAAAGCAGGGTGCCTGAGGGTAGATTCGTCCCTAATCAAAAGCCATTCAGAAAGTCAATAAAATAGTTCACAGCTACCGGAGGGAGAGACCCACTTGCAGACGGGCGCTGACTCCCATCAGCAGAGCAGCACCCTTTCCGCGTGAGTCCATGAGGACACCATGTACCTGAGGTGCCCGGAGCTCGCTGCCGGGGCCTTTTGGGAGCTCCTGCCTTGCCGCGGTTGTGGCCCTGCTTTGCTGTGAGGAGCCTGGCCGGGCACCCGGCAGCGCCGGCCCTGCTGCCGCCTGCGGCTCCGGTTATGCACCGGCCCCGAGCCCTCGGGAGCACGTCCCAGCTCTTCTTTTGAGAAGAAAAGCTGCAAATGGCAAGTGAAACCCAGTGTTCTCTAGACATGGAGGCACGCTTAAAGAGCAGTGYTATTTGGTTTCTCTCTACTTCAGAGAAATTTAAATCCTTGGTAAATAACTCCTGCTCCTCAGGCACTGAACAAACGAAAAATCACCTCACGTAAATGCAGGCATGCTCCCGCGGTGCTTTCCAAATGTTTCCCAGTGGRATGGGGAAGGAGCTGCCGAGGCCGCCTCTCTGTGCAAGCGTGGGCTTGGCCRCAGCAGGTGAGGGGGCACGATGGGGGAAACAGAAGCCACGGGAGGTGTGGARGTGCTGGATGTGTGTGGAAAACCCCTTTCAAGTTTGCTCTGTAGCTGCAGGTGTGTACACGAGCTTTCACCCAAGCTGTGGGGTTTCCCCTCCCACTGGAAAACCTCTTTTGAGCTAAAATGATCCCTGTGCAACCGCTCCGTCGTGYCTGTTTCCTCTGTGGTGCTGCTGGAGCAGGGCCTGGAGCAGGGCCTGCAGCAGGTCTGAGTCTCACCAAAGCCAAATGCTCAAACTGCTGAGCTGTGGAATCCATCTCTCATTAAGTTTAATGAATATTTAATCATATCTACAAATTGGAACAACTCAGGTGTGACAGAGTCGGTCATTTAGAGTGACCAGCTCCTGGTAGTTACTGCATGCATCTGGGACGTGAAAGTTGAGCTTTTGAAGTCCTTGCTTTGACTTCCTCTGGACTGAGAATGGAAGTGGAGGGTCCTCGCTATAAAACTGGGCCATTTCATCACCAGGCTTTTTTTCTGACCCCTTTCAGGTAAAAGAAGCAGATCTAGTTCTTCCTCCTGCAGTGCAGGATCATTTCAGAAGCTCCCWGATATTAGAATTTTTTTTCCCTGCCTTCCTGGCAGGAGCACAAGTGCATGTTTATACTAAGCACAGGTTAAGTGCTTCACACACAGGGTAGCTGGATCAAACACGAGGTCTCGGCTCCCAAAAGCCATGCTCGGACATCTGGGATAAAATCAACCTTGGGCAGAGGGACCAGCAGTTAGCTCCTATACTTGCCTTTTTTATTTAATGCCAATAGAAGCTTTTCTTTTACTGCAAGGGCTGCTTACTCTCTCTCCTTCCCCSAACCCTATTTATCTTTCATAGATAAAATCCATTAAATCTTCATTATATTATATGCTATCACTGTAAGCTAGGAGTGAAAACTGAGAAAGAAGACAGAAATATAAGGCCCTCTTCAAGGCATGCGCAAACTGAACTTAATCTACATTCTCCTACAGTGCTGGGAGACTACTGGAGGAGGGTGAAAGAGGTCTCAAGAGTAAGGGGCCTTGGTGTATTCCTCATGTCTTTCCCACAGATGATTTAGAAGGAATGAAGTGTACATTTGTATGCCCYCAAAGTAAAATTATAACCAGCTGATGCAACAATCTCAGCAGCTACAAAGAGAGTCAGCTCAGAAAGGCAGGTCTRTTGCCAAATAGCACAGATTGTTTATAATGAATATAAACAATTACGCTGCTGACCAGATTCCCAGCACACTTCCATCCACAGAATATACAAAATACAGCTCTGGCATAGGTCTCCCGAATATTTGCCATAATATTGAGCTTTTTCCTGAATGAAATGATGTGGAAATGGAGCATGAGCAAAGCATAGTCAGAAGGAGATCTGCACTGTGCTGTTCTCATTCCGCAGCACTTTTATTCAGCATCCTTATTTTTGTTGTTCRTTTTATATAAAAAATCAATATGCTTCTTGATCTGTGACGATTCTTCCTGATTCCTTGACCCAAGGGGCCTTTTTGTTCTGCTGTAGCGTGACGAGTTTGGGGTGAGGATGGACGCGCACCCGCGAGGCGCCGGAGCACATGAGCACTGCAAGGCACGTGCTCGGGCCACCCGCCTCCTCCCCGGCCACCTCCGGCTGCAGAGCGGGACGGCTTGACCTGTCTGCCCGGAGCCTGGACCCTGTGTGCTTGGGAGGTAGTACAGGGGAAAGACGTTCCCTTCCAAGGTTCTCTGAAAGCAGAAACTTGAGAGATTTCTAGTGCACTGTGACACTTTTAAACGCTTCTTCTGTCTGGTGCTGAGGAGGGAACAAAAGTATTCTCAGCAGACAAGAGAAGTATCTTGTAGAAGGAACCTGCCGTCAAAGGTCTAGTGATGGAAACATATTATGTGTAATGTTAACACAAGTAGTTTTTGAAGAAAGTTCCATAAATCATCATTTCAGTGGGTTGTGAACTTCAAACTGTGCATTCAGCTTGGCAGTTTCATCAGCGCAGAACAACCTCATTTCCATATGGAGCACAGTCATGGTGCTAATTTGAAAGTAACAAATTGTTCCGTCGTTTCGACGCTTATTAGCAGTGTCGCTGAGCGCGGAGGGTGGAGAGGCGGACAAGACGAGCAGGCCCTTCCAGTGTTGCCCACAAAGGGGAAGCTGAAGGATGCTGGTCCACCTACTGCAACGTCCTGTTGCTGTCAAGGGAACGTGTTTTGCCAGCTGAAGATAAGTTGCATTAGTTATTATTGGAATGAGAGGCAAATGCTGTGCAGATAGGCTCTGAGCATGGCTTCTATCAATGCCTAACAGATTTTAGTAGTGTAGTTCTTGAGCTGTGCTGAAATGCAGCACCTAGCAGTCATTACTGTACAAGCAATATCCATTTTCTTCAGTCCTGTTCCTTGTCTGCAAGTACAGCAGCCACTTCTACTACCTCTGCCTTGGACAAAGTTTTACAAATAACAGTCTAGCTAGTGCCTCCCGATAGCTGCCTATGTTAAATAACTGCAGAGATGCATGGAATGGCTGGGGTTGGCAGGCACCAGGGATATATCTGCGAACTTACACTGCGTTCACATAGAGATCCTCAGATGTCCTGATCTCCATGACTTTACTGAGTGTTTTAGGAAGATATCTAATGAGTGAGATCTGGAATAAAGCTCTTGCCCTCTCTTTGAAGGCTGTTCCGATGCTACTGCTTCATCTTGGTGCTGCAGCTTGTTCTGCCTGTTCCCATCCGCCATCCCAGGCCACCAGCAGGCCCTGGTGTCCCCACCATCAGCACAGCTAACCCCACTCCTAAGTGTTAAGAGGTTTCCCAGTTCTCAGCGTTGCTGGCTGCAGACCCAGCTGTGCACTTCCTGATGAYGTTGCTGTTGACTTGATCAAAAACAGGCCTGGGCCTGTGGTGCTCTGATTAAAGTTTCATGTGAAGACAGAGACTTKCCTCAAAACAGTGACCTGTTGTACCATACTGAGGGCCAGCAAATGAGCTGAGTGGTTTTCTTGGTTTCGCTGCAAAATGCTACATGGCCTTGGATAAAACAAACATGAACACAAGTGATAAAGTATGATACATTTGAGTTTGGCCTTGTAAGTCTGGAGCTACTGCAGCTGTGGGCGCCTATATCCTGTTTATAAACAACCAGCACAAAAATGTCATTTTTCTGATKTGGAGCCATTTGCTCTAGTCAGATATGTATTTGACGATAACAGACTTATCGTGGCCACTTAGGAGTCGTGTCTGTCCCCCTCCAAGGAGCAGCTCACTGGCTGGCGGCGGGTCGTCCTGCGGGATCACTGTGCGTCTCTGGCTCCCTRTCCTGTGAATATGCAGAGCTCTCCATTCTCATTAGCTCCTGAAGTGCCTCTGTTTGCCCTGCTTTCCAGAGCTGGGATGTTTTTGAGCTGTTTGGGTAATGATACTGCAGTTTATCACCCTCTGTTGAAGACAAAGATAAGTCAAAAATGTATGCAAAAGAAAAAAAGATGCCCTGCCACAAAGTAAATAGGGTTGACTGCTGAATTTTCTGTCTTAGCAATGGGTTTTCAGGGCTACAGAAGTGTGTTAAGGGGACACCTCTTGCAGCTGGGCTCACGTTATGTGTAAGCCCTGGATTTGGCAGTGGGTTTGGCCCAGCCCGACAGGCTGTGTTTGCGGAGCAGTGTAGGTGAGCGGGGCGAGCTCTGGGGAGGGAGGCTGGGCAGAGGTGCACGCGTCCGCTCTTGTGTTCCATGCAGAGTCTGCTCTCACTGTGCTGCCTGGCTGAGCTCAGCTTTGCTTTCTCTGTTGTGCTGGGGTTTTTTTGGTTTTTTTTTTTTTTTTTTTTTTTTTTTTTTTTTTTTTAATAAAAACAGATTCCTTTAAGTTCCACAGTTCCAAAAAGTCTATTTGTATTATTATTTTTAAAAAAAAAAAAAAATGGCCTTTCATGAAGGCTGCAGGAGCAGGTTTGGTCAGGGCGTGTATATGCTGATTTTGCAGAGATTTACATCTAAGTGCAGCCTCCCTCGCTGCTGACAGTGCCAGCAGAGCGGCTGTGAACCCGCAGTGCTGGTTACCAAACTGTCCCTGTGCTTGAGCTGCCGTGGCTCTGCCTTCCCCGGGACCCGTCCTGTGGCAGAAGTTTCTCCAGTGCTGCTCTCCAAGACCTCCCCCTAGGTCTCCCCTGAGCTGCTGCAGATGAACGCTGTGTTAGGTTTGTGTAGCTTGTGCAGGAGGTTGAGGTGGCCGTGCCTGGTGGGCAGAGGGAGTAGGTGGGAGATCCATGGGTGGCAGAGGGGCAGGAGGAAGATGTGGAGCCTGGGAATGGGTAGGGTGGGTGGCAGGATGCAGTCTGGCAAGCAGGTGGCAACGAGCACCTTGAGGAAGCTGCTGCCTCTGCCRTGTTAAGTGAGCACGTGCCGAAGCCCTGAATCCATCTTGCAATCAAGCTTCTAATTGGAAAATGGGACCCTCAAAATGATATTTCTGAATGGGGCCCAATAAGGAATAGATGCAAACCTCAGAGGTGTGGTATAGAGTGAAAGCAAAAAATCAAACTGCTGTTAAAAAAGAAAAGAAAAACCTCGAGTGTTGCAAGAAGTTATAATTGCACTAGCCAATTATGAAACTGTAGAGTGAGGTGTGAACCTGGCCAATCTTCTGTCTAGTTTCACTTGCAAAACCAAGTCTAGCAAGAACAAGGAGTATCAACAATAATCCTAAGAAAAAATTGTGCAGAGCCCTGGATCTGTTATTTGCGTTGCCATCACTTTCACTGAGCTGTGCAAGAGAGCAGCTAGCAAATAACAAATTGCAAAATATAATCTTAGCTTGCTGTTCTTCTTTTGGGATTGATGAGTAATAAAAGCAATTAGCCAGAAATGTTTTTAAAACTTGCCAGAGAGATTATTTGAAAAATACATTCATAAGTCATGCATCAAGGTGTAAACTGGGTTAGCTCTGAAAGCTGTTTCATCACCGAAAACAAGTTGGAAACAACCAGAAGCCGGTTCGTCCTCTACTCCGCAGCCAAGCGAGTCCTGTGGCCGCTGCCTTGCAGCTCTGTGCGCCCTTGGGTGCTYTCAGAGGTGCTGGGAGTTCCTCTGCGTTGGTGCAGGTGGGAGGAACTTCAAAATGGGGTGTCTGTAGTGTCGGGGTGACTGCAAGGCTGTCCTGCCGAGGAGGTGGCCAGGTGATGTCCTTGGGCTCTGCTACGTGGTTCCCTGTCGCCTCCTGTGCTGCTCGTGACTGCGCACGTCCACCCGTCCATATGCTGTTTGAGTGACATAGAAATGTCACAGCAGGGAGAASCCTGGATGTGAGGAAAGCTGCTGCAAAATGGTGGGCTTGCCTGTTGGATCCTTTTCTCCGTTTCGCAGACTGAGAGTTTGAGCCCTTGGCCCAAAAGCGGAGCCTGGCCTGCCCTGCTTGCAGGCAAGGTGCGCTCTCGCTCGCTTCCTCCTGAGCGTTGTTCCAGTCCATCTCTATTCATTTACAAAAAGCCRTACCGTATATTAGCAGGCAACTTGGCCTTGGACTTTATTTTGCGGGAGATTTTGTTACTGCCTCATAAACACAAAGCTGCTTTAAATTGTCATCAAAATACATCATCATAAAATTACTGAGGCAATAGGAAAGAGCAGAACCCCGCAGCGCTGCCACAGCCAACCCTGCCTCAGGAGCACGCACTCTCCTCTGCAATTCCTTGCACTTGCAGGGGCCGGCAGCACTGCCCTGTTCTTCCACCAATAGTCGTAGCCTAAAAGAAGCAATTACATTTTCAGTAAAAGTTGATTTAATTTCCATGTGGCTGTGAGCTCCAGGCTAGCTGGACCATCGTAGCTGCTCCTAGTGCAGCTCTAGTGCTGTCTTCAGTGCTTTGCCCCTTGCACGGTTGTGTCTAGTGGAGGAGCAGTATTTCATATTTGAGGAAAGCCGGGCTCTYGATGGGGCAGCCCTTGATGCAGGTGTGAATGGCAGCCCCTCAGGCAGAGCTCACCCAGCCAGTGCAGCCCGTTTGGGGATGAAGGGCAACGAGGCCTCTCTGGCTTCATCCCTGTGGTATAAAGACCATGCACYGCTTCCCAAGATCTGCTCCAATGGCCCCCAGGGCCACGTTTGGGGTGTCCATGGGAGCCGAGCAACACGTGGAGCCCCAGCACAGGAGCACCGCTGTGTTTGGAGCCGCGTGCCTGGCGCTGAGTGAGCCCCGGTGAGTGGCGGTACCAAATTACGCTGCAATCAAGTGTTTAGGTTCGGCYTTATGCGGGTTTTGAGAGCGAATCCGTGATGAACTGCACTGCGTTGGTGTCCACRGAAAGGAAGGGGATAATGTGGCATGTAAATAAGTTTAGCATTAGACCAGTGTCTCTTCCAAATTACGGCTCGCTAACGGTTTTACGGAGATTTGATTACAGTGTGGCTGCGTGGAGAATTCTTTTGCATCTGTTTCACTGATATTCACCTTCTGAATTTTATTTAATTTGTATTGATTTTTGCTGCACTTTCATAAGCAGACATCACACATCTGAGCACACACAAAAATGATTACTTAAGTGATGATTTAAAAATAATGGATGTACATTAGCACATGAATGATTAATTCCTTTTTGTGAGTACAAGCATCCAGGCTATGGCTGAGTAAAATATTGATGGTACARAGGAAATGAGCTGTTTCTTAATTTAGTTTTGTTCTGGTAATGTGTAACTAATGTTGTTTCCTTCTAGCAATATGCATTTAGTGACCCTTTTAAATTTTAATACCTTGTGATAGCTAAACTAATAGCTTCATGGGACATACAGGAGGAGATTTTGGAAAGATGCACATATAGTTTGCATACGTTGATTTGGGGCTCTTGGTAACGTGCCTGATGCAGCCAGGTGCTACAGGAAAGCGTAGATAGAGTCCCCACACGTAGGCCGGTCCTTYGGCAGGAGGCCCAGGCCCGTGGAGAGGTGCCCGTATCGCTCTCCCGAGGCTGCTGCCTACAACTCCCGGCTCATCCGGGCCGGATGCTCTCGTGATGCCCGCAGGAGCGCGGGAATTCATAAGGCGGGTGCACAACGAGGACCTGGCTGCTCTCCCCACCCGGTGCTTGGGCACGTTTTGGTACCAGGGATAGCCCCAGCTGGGTGCTGGGGTTGACCCTGCGTGGGGCTGCTGCGGCCACGCACTGGGGCTTCCCCACAGGCCCTGCCGTGGGTCGGGGCTGCCCCCGCACAGCACCCTGCGGAGCCGCCTCTTGCAGACGGCGACTGACACCTGGCTCCCCAACGGGCTATTCTGGGATGTGAACAGTTGCTGGTAGGCAGCGCCAAGGGCCTAGATCGGCTGCTGTTATTAGTCAGCTGCAAAAAAAAAACCACGTGGGCACGTGTGTTGTGGCTGCTCAGTCCYGCTCCCCGAGGTGCGCGGTAGGTTGCGGGGGGGAAGGATGGAGACTGCTGCGCTGCTTGCGAGGCAGGAAAGGGTGYGTTCTCCTTTAATTTTAAACCACGATCCTTTGATATTTTCCACTGCTGCGATGGATATTGTATGGTAATCCTGCCAGGACATTTCATATGTGAGGAAGAGTTTTAAGGTTGGCTCCCCAGAATGACATTTGAGGAAAAGTGTGTATATATATATATATATATATATATGTATATCTTTAAATATATACTTTTTTTTGCCCTTTGACAACAGCAAAAAGAGGGCTCCTCAAGCACCCCCAACCAAACTCAGCAGGCTGTCCATGACCAGGTGTTTCCCAAGGGTTTTGGAGCCCCTGGGGAGCACGGAGGGGCTGGCAGCGGCTCCCTAGCCCTCCTGAGCATGGGAACTCCATAGCCACAAGGCAGCCCAGGGGCTGGTGGCCACAGCAGCGTGTGTGCCAGGGTGGCCTTGGCTCTGCATGGCCCGCACCGAGGCTTTGGGGTGGGCAGGGGCTGTCATTAAGGGATGTTATCCGAGAAGCACCTGGAGAGCTCAATAAAATCCCACCTCTGCATTGATAGCAAAGCTGCAAGAGGCCACAGCAGTCTCTGGCTACTGCGGAATAGGGACTTTATTACAAAACTATTTACCTGCCATAACGTGGCTGCCCAGTCCCTGGCACCTATGCAACCAATTGAAGAGAGGAGAATCTCTGAAAGGAGCTGGAAAACTTGGGCAGAAGCCACAGATGCTGTTTCTTCCACTGCTTTCCAGAGGGAGGACCTCTCCGAATCCTGGCGTGGCGGGACAGAGGTGGGTGGCCGCGATGGCCTCGCTGCAAGCAGGGGACAGAGACATGGAGGCTGCTCTTGCAAAGCCGCCTTAGGTAACAGCAGGGCGCTCCTGCCTGAGCTGTTTCCTCCRCACCGAGCGGATTTAGTATTAACTTGGTGCTGACTCGGGGCTTGCGTGTTGTTTGTTTTTGCCGAGTTCATCTCGCAGTGCATGCCGCCAGGAGCAGGCGATGCCCCACGCGTTGTGCTCCACAAAGCCCTTCTGCCCTTTGCTYGCCAGCAGAGCTGCCCTCGGCCGCCGTTCCGGGCGCTGGCAGGGCAGGAGGAGAGGGGCAGGAAAGGTGCTTGCATCAAGTAAAGATGCTTCTGCATCTCTGTTTTAAAGCACAGAGTGCAGGGGAAAGCGAGCACTCCCCCTGGTTTGCACCCCCTCCCTTTGCACGCATGGAGCTTCTCCTGGAGCACGGCTGCGGAAGAGCCACGCTCTTGGAGGGCTCCCCTGGGCCACTCAGAAGAGGAGCCCTTGCAGCCCGCAGCTCACGCACCGGAGGGGACGCGGGGCCTTGCCAAAGCCAGGAGTCATTTTTCAAACAAAGCGCAATGTCAGATAAGGCCGTAAGTGTTGAAAAAATAATTAAAGGTATTCACCTCCGTCCCGAGAAGGAAACCTTCTCGGCTGAAGGCAGATAATGCAACGTTGAGGGCCACATGTGGAGCGGGCGCTGGAGGCAGCAGCTCTTGGTGCTGCGGCTGCCGCGTGGGCTGTGACCTCTCTGCAGGCGTCCCGGAGGTAAAGGAGGTAAAGGTAACTGCCGGGCGTGGGGGACGGGGCCGGGCGCCGTGCCCAGGTCCCGCAGATGCAGGTTCGCGGGCTGCTTGTTTACCTCGCTATCTTTAGTGATCACTGGCACTAGCTATTTTTTAAGCACCACCTCCCCCCAAACATGAGATATGTCTGTCTGATCCATCACAACTGTTTCTCCGTCCCCCAAAAGCGGCACTGTTCTGGCTCCTGCTCTGCTCGGGCTAGACAGCTGCTCAGCTGCGGCGGCCCGAGGCGCTACCCCGGCTGGCGCGAGGGAGCCCAGCCGCACTCCGGCGCATTCTTGGGGTTGTATTTAGGGCCTTAATCCAGGGGTTATATTTGGTGGGGCCGGGGCTGGGCACGCCGGTGCCTGCGTGGGCCAGTGCACGCGCCCTGGCCTCCCTACCCATGTCTTCCCAGTGCAAAAACCTCCGTGCCGGGAAGACGTCATCCACCCGCCGTCACCTGCAGCCTCACCTTGGTGCAGGAGGGGGTTGCTGCTGTGCCGAGGCGAGCTGATTCACGCTGGCTTTTATGGGCTCTGCCATGAGTAACGCGATGCCGATGTACAGATGAATTAAYCTGCTGGTATTTATAACCTGGATGCAATTGCCTCACCCTCCAACTGCAGGTTTGGGGCAGGGACGCCCGGACTAGACAGCAGCTTTTCCTCCAGCCCCACGCTGGTTGCTGCCCCTGGAAGCTGCGAGACTGACTCACTTTCTAAGGGAATATTTGATTTACCTTAAAGAAAACATCAATCTTGCCCTTGGTCATTCTTACTGATAGGCAGTAATATATCTTTTGAGCCAGGCCATAAAACACTTAAAGTCTGAGCCTGGTGAAGTAAATAAAAAGATAAAATTATTGTCTGTTCCCATCCTACCTTATCTTGTAATTTACACATAAATAACCATGAAATAATGAAAGTTTTCAGGCCGTTGTCTATTGTGAAGGTCAGTGGGTCTCCAAAGGGCAGGAGGGATTCATCACGTGCAGTCGATTGCAGGATTAGGTAATCCCAAAAAATGGGATGGAAAAGTGATTTTGTGTAATCTAAGCTGCTATATATAATGACATAGATAACATGAAGTATCTTGTCATCATATTTGCAATTATGTAGCATGAACACAGATTTGCTACTGATCCCTCTTTTCGTTTGTCACGCCCAAAGAAGGTGGTATTTACAAGCGGTGCGGAGCAGTAAATACAGCGCGTGGTGAGACGGTGAGCCTCTGCTGATGGGATGGCTGCCTGACACATTTTGGAAATTAAACCTGTAGACTGTAATGAAGAACACCTATTAGTCTTGGAAATATGCCATTAAATCTAATTAGAGCACTAAGTTTATATTACCTCGGATGTTCGAAATGAATTCTCTATGAAACGGTAGGCGAGGTAATAGACTTACCTGGCAGGCTAATGACTGCCAGAAAGCAGGGGGCTTCTCGCTGCCAGGGATGCCTGGAGCCAGTTCAGGTGCCGAGAGGCTCCAGCAGCACCAGGGCTTTTCCCTGCCCTCCAGCTGCACCCTTGGCAGCCTGGCCCTCTCTGGGACTTCTTGGCGAGATTGTTCTTCTGCAGGGGCCAGGGATTAACCACAGGTTGCTGCAATCCGTGCGGGAAAGGGCCATGGCCAGACACGCTGGCTGTGCACGGCTGACGGTGGCCGGGAGTGTGGCAGCAGGAAGGACGAGTTTGGCAGCTCCCCTGTGCCCAGGTCCCTTCCACGGGCACATCCCTTCTCTGTTTTGATGTACTGCAACCCACATGTCATTAGAAGCCCATTTCAAGTAGCAAAAGGCAAAGCACAAAGCACTGCAAGCACTGCGTCCATGCCCTTCCCGTCTGCTGACACAGGATTCCCTCTGCCTGGCCTGGGAGCAGCAGGAATTTCTGGCCTCCAGCTGCCGCGGTCCCRTCTGTGCCGGATCCCACGCGGTCCCCGCTGGCAGACCTACACACTCCTGCCAGAGCACAGAAAAGTGTTTGTTTTTCAGTTATTTTTATTAATTACTGGCACGTGTCCTCCGCCTTCCTAGCGGGCGTGGGGGAATGGCAGAGCGAGTGGAGTGCGTCTCAGTCGGATTTTGCCTGAGGATGGACTGCGAGCAGGTAATAAAAACATTTATCACTGAGGAGCGCGGTACAGAGATAGTGTTCGTGTCTCAAGGCCGAGTTGTGGCTGCTGATCCTGCCTGGGCATCTCTTGTACAGCAGCTAGAAAGACCAATGTGAGAGGGAGCACGTGCAGATGCTGGTGCAAGGCAGAGCTGGGCTACGCTTGCCAAGGCAGGGGCACATCCCATCCCTGCGGGTGGAAGCTTATCCCTCCGTCCTCAGGCTGACAGGAACATGCTCCCTGAGATACCTGTGCATTTCCAAAGAGGAGGCAGGCGAGACAGATAGAAAACAGAGAGAACAATGATGTTAAATTGAGGTTTTRACAGTCAGAAATACTCCTAAAAAACACAACTCTCAACACAGTATCCGTGAAGGCCTTAAGAGACAGTGCTGAAGCTGTTGTGTGTCTCCCTGTGTTTTACAAAATGCTCCTCACTTAGGAGCACCTCCGGTAATTCTCTGAAAGCTGACAAGGAAGGGAAGGAGGGTTTCACATCATTTGGAAAGTATAAGATTGTTTTCCCTCCGTTGAGCCTTACAAAGAACTGTGCTTCTGCGCTACCTGAATCAGATCCTACTTACAAAGATAAAATCGCCGTGTCTTTTTTTATACTTGCTGCCCTTACAATAGTACTTGACTTCTGCCCAGTTATTTGCCTGTATCAACAGAGCACAGCCGGGGGACGTTAGTGCCTGGCTATTTTTAGGCTGTTGGTGTAAATCATGAGCCGCCGTGCCCCAAGACATCCCGCTCCTGACGCGTGCTGATGGGGCAGGGAGCAAGGAGGGGAGCACCAGCAAACAGGGCGTCCCACACTGCGAAGCGCTCCCAGGAGCTCTCGCCTTCCGTGCGTGGCCTGAGTGCGTTCCCGGGGGGAGCTGGGCCGTGTCTATAGGCTAGACCTGCTGTTTGTTCTTACGTTTCTGCTTTTGAAGGCAAAAAGGCAAAGGAGAGAATTGTTGGCTGATCAATAGAGATGAAAAGCTGATTTTTCTTGGAAATTGTTCCTCGTTTATTCATGCTCTGTGCAGGGCTGTGACGTGTGCTGTGTGACTGTGTGCCCTGAGCAGCAGCTCCCCACGTACTGACAGGGCACTAAGGCCCCCAAAACTGGAGCTGCAGGAAAACCGTATTTCCAGGTTGTTAACAGAAACTAATATTATCAAACAGACCAATATTTACCTCTGCTTTGGGAACATTAGTCATTGAGGAGTGCCTGAGATTGTCCCACTAATTGTGTGCATTCATAATAAATAACGTCTATTCTCTTTTTCATCAAAATGAATTACAATTGAGATAAGCCGTAACATCTGCACGTTGCAACTTAGATCTAAATACAGTGAATATTAAAACTGCATATGTCTACTTCATCATAAATCACAGAGATAATCCAGAGTAAATTACATATCAATTACTCTCTACACTTCCACCCCATAGACAGATGGCCCCGAGCACTCTTGGAATGTGCTGCTTTGGGGAGGAAAGAAAAGGGAAATATTTGCTTAAAACATAATGACTCTTACACCGTAACACCATCGCATCCCGGCRTTGCTGTGGCTCCGTGTGTCTCTGTAAGGTCGTTTGCTGTTTGCAGTGGAAGTGAAAACGYGTACGTGAATCTCTCGGTGGTGGCGCCGCTGTCCCCAGCGTGGGCAGGGCCAGGCAGTGGTGGCCGGGCTGGGCCAGGCCAGGCGGCACCTCGGCCCCGTGGCCCCGACTCTCCCCGAAACCAGCCCGGCCCTGCTCGTGACCCGCTGCAGGCCGTCAGACGGAACAACATGTCCGTTTGGAGCTCCCACAAGCTTAATATTATCGTATTTTTAATAACGCAAAACCTCAATTTGTTGTCCTAACAGATGGCACTGCTTTTATGCATGCATAAATTCTGACTGCGCCGCTTGCATCTCCAAGCTGGTTGCCGGGAAGGGTGTCGCTGCGCTCTGCACTGCGCTCCGAGGGGGACGGACGGGATCGTCCAGTCCGGTGGGAAGCGCCTGGGAGATCCGGGAGCTGCCCTTGCCCAGGGCCGCCGCTCAGCCCATTGGCTGTGCAGCCCTGCTTCCCCCTGACCTGACGTGTGCTTTTAACATATCAATTGGGGTAGKGGTAATTAACATTTAAAAGCCAGGTTTCTTCTAATTCCATTAATATATTTGCGACAAGAGCTGTGTTGGCAGAACTCAAAGGTTAAGAGTTACAATGAGGAACAAGTTTTGGGATAAATGAAAGTTAAGGCCTAGAATAGCTTGACAATACCCCATTAATCTGCACACTGTTGGCACAATAGTGGGCTATTGTGTCAAGGGGGATTTAAGGAGCTTTGCAGCACATGTTACTGATGGTTTATCATATCAATAGGCGCCTGCATATATTTGTGTTAAAACCCCGGCTGTGTAATTCCCTTACTGATTGCACGCATGTTGTAAATGCACATCCTTTAAATCCTCCCATGCAGCGGTTTCTAGCCATGCAGCAAGTTTTGAAAGTGTAATATAGCACCGTATTTAATATCTGAAGGTGCATTTATGATTATGAGTCGAGGCCGTACGCAAGCCCTCTGCCACGTTGTGCCTTTGCAGCCCTGTGCCCCCCGGGGATGCTCCCGTGCTTCCCGTGGYATCACGGCCAACCTGGAGCGGGAGCAGACGGAACCTGCGCCGACCCCTCCTGCTGCTGGGCAGGAGCCTCGGGCCGGGCCGGCAGTCCCGCCTCGCTGTGCAGGGGACAGGCAGTGTGACGGGGCAGTGCCAGCGGGCACCGCTGTCCGGCTGTCGCTKCGGTCACAGGGAAGGGACGGAGGGAAACTGCGGGTGGCCGTCACAGCGYGCGCGTTTCCCGGCGGGCGCCACCGTGAGGCGATCCGGGGCCGGGAAGGGAGTCGGGCGGCGGCGCCTCGCGCCGTGGGCAGCCCCCGGGCGGGCCGGCCCGGCCGCTCCATCGCAGCATCCCTGCGCCCCCGCCGGCAAGCGCCGCAGGGAGACAGCCAGGGACGCAGCTGCCAAAATGCCCCATTCCCATGGCCGAGAGCTGTCGCTGGCAGCGTCTCTAAAGAGAATTTGCTGTGGGCCAAAGCCCGGCGCCCGGGCTGCGGGGAACGGCTCCGCTCCCAGGGCGGGCGGCCGGGGTGAGCCCCGCACCCCGAGCCCGAGCGCGGCCCGCCCGAGCCCCGCGGGCAGCACCAGCGGCCTCTCCCCGCACAGCCTCCCCTTTATTTTCACTCCCAATTTTTCTGTTTTCCCACCATGCAACAATGCACAGATGACAGAGTTTGGCAAGTAATCCTCTTTTTTTTTTTTCCCTGTTTTGTTTTTTTTTTCTCCCTTCCAGGGGCATCCAAAATATTTCATGCTGCCTTAAGCCGTAATTAATTCATATTTCATGTGAAAAAACGAGTAAGTGACAGCTATTTCCTGGACTCCGTTTCTGGGATTAAACCCTTTGTTTCCGCACTATCTGACGGGATTTGGGACAGGCACTTAAAAAGATGTCATTTCAAGGACGTCCCCACCGCCGCCACCCCCGCCCGCCAAGGACTTGTCTGCAAAATTGAGTCTCATTAGCCTGCAAAATTACATTGCTCGCAAWGACTTTTCTTTCAAAGTAGAAAATGAGAATTTCTGTACTAAGAAGGGGAGGCGGTGCCGGCGAGGGGCAAAGGCGGGGTGGGGGGGGGAGGAAAAGGAGGGAAAAAAATAAAAAGCAGGCGTTTTTGGTGGCTTCGCCCGGCTGTTTACCTTGGTGGTTACGGGGCGGCGCCGTGCTGGCAGAGCGGGGTTTTTTGGGGCGGCGGAGGGACAGATTTCCCAAGGCGGGGGATGGAAGCGGGGCCGAAGTTTTGCCGGGGCGGGGCTGCGGGGGGCGGCGCGGCCGCCGCGAGGCCGCGGTGAGAGCCGCGGCGGCGGGGGAGAAGGAGGGCGGGACAACGCGAGGGGGCGGGCGCAAATAAATACATGAAAGGGGAGGGGAAAAAAGGGAAAGGGAGAGAGGGGAAAGAAAAAAAATAGGGAGCGCGCGGGGGGTGGGCTCAGGCGCGCGCCGCCCCCGCGCCGCTCTCGGCGCCGCGCAGCGCGGGGGATGGATGGGGCGCGCGGCGGGGGCAGCGCGCGCAGGAGGCGGCCCCGCCGGCGGGCAGCGCGGCAGCTCCGCGGGGCAGGTACGCGAGACGGCGGGGCAGGTACGCGGGGCGGCCGAGCGCGTGCAGCGCCCGGTGCGGCTCGGCTCCGCTCGTTCGGTGCGTTGCGGCTCCCCTCGGTTCGGTGCGTTGCGGTTCGGTTCGGAGCGCGGCCGCCGCAGCTGGCCCAGGTGCGGAACCGAGAAACTTTCGTGGTGTTCGGGTCGCAGGGGAGCGTTTCGGCAGCGGCTCCCCCGGAGCGCCTGGGAGGGCTCCGAGGGCTTCGTTGTCTCGGCGCGCTCGTGGCCGTGGAAGGTCGCGCCGATGCAGGTGGAGGTTGCGGCCGCGTTTGCGGGAGGGCCGTTTCTAGACGGTTGTCGTTGCGATTTGCCGTTGAAGTTGGAATGTGGCGTTCGGCGTGTGCCAGGCTGGCGTCCCGAACACCCTGTTGCGGCGGGGAGCCCACTTGTTAGCGCGGCCCCTGCTCAATTAGCAGCTGTGTGCGCCTCACGGAGGCGTTTCGTAATTCCGCGCAGCTCCCTCCTCTGCTACGGGCATCAACCTGCAACTGAAGCAAAATTCGACCCTCCGTGTGTAAAGTCGTCGGTATCTGTGTGTGCGTGCGGTTCGGAATACATCCCCGTGCGCCCAGCAGCGGCCGTGATGGCTCATAATGCTCGCAGATGTGGTCCTCGCCGCGCAGATGCTGTTGGGGCTCGTCCATGTACACACACACTGCACGTAACGTGCAGGAATTGCAGCGAGAACTTCCTCTGAAGCAGCAGCCCGCGCTCCGTGAATCCACGGCCGTATTTCTGCCGTTATTTTCTTGGGGAGAAACGTGCCTTTTTGTTGGGCTGGCGTGTGTTTGAAGCTGTCAGTGTTTCGTGGAAGGGTGCGTGTTCGTCACCAGTGTTTATTAATTCACTTAAATATTATTGGAGGGGACAGCTTGCTGCTGTGTTAGAGGCTCTAATGCTGGTGTACATCTCCTCTTGCACACAAGTACTTTCACAGAGAATTTTCTGAGGTTCTTTCTCTGTTCTCAAATTCAACAGGAAGCTCATTGTAAAGCTCTGTAATCACTTCTGTGGCAAAAGAGGAACAGACTTTTTTTCTGCTTTATTCACACTAAAAAATCCTATGCACCTCTAAAGTCTGTTTAAGTTACTATTCAGTAAATTAAGCTTTACGTAATTGTGTTTAATGTAGTAAGTGACAGGCATATTCTGTTATGTTGGCAGATATTGTATAAACATTTACTCTGGCTTATATAAATACAAATTGCCAGATGAGTACTCTGATTTTTTTTTCCTTTTTGTCTATATAATCATGAACTTTAACACTTTTTATAGTAACCATTATAAAACTCAGCTGTTTCAAGAAAACAGGAAGCAAAAGTTTGTATTGGGAATTCACTAGCGTTGTGAGTTACGTAGTTCAGATTTGTTTTCAARAGCAGAGCCAAAAAGCCCGGAGGCTTTAAATGGGCGGCTCTGAAAGGCTCCTCGCTTTCATCGGCGTCTTTAGTTACAGTGAASGACTACCTTCCTCCTTCATGCCCAGCAGCCTGTCACTGCCTCCTCTCCTTTATGGCAGGGATGCAACMGAGAGAGCCTCCCCTCCCAAGCAGGCGCTGCGACGCAGGGGTGTGTGCCAGGAGCACAGCCGCGGCCCCGTCCAAGCCCTGCACACCCGCTCGCTCCGGGGCTGCTTTCTGGGTTGTTTGTTTTTCTTTTTTTTCCCTTCTTTTTTCCTTCCTTTTTCTTTGTTTATTTTTTTCTTCCTTTTTCTTTCTTTCTTTTTTTTTTTCCCTTTTTTTTCCCCCTTTCAGCTGGACCATCTGAACATTTCTCCCCCTTTGGTATGGCTGATCTGAGCTGGCTGTTACCACCAACACTTCAGCCTTTGGAGCTGCTGTAACTTTGATGTAGACTTATGAAGTRCACACGTTTAGATAGCGTGCTTAATTATATATGCAATTAATTCTGACTAAACGGGTCTTAGATCTGATCAGCCCTGTCATAGGAGATATATGAAGGTAGAGAGAAGTAAGTAATAGAAGTTCGCTTTAAAGTATATATTAGTCATATGTAATAAGGTGACTGCTGATCTTATTACAGTTAGTCACTTGAAGATTGCAACTCTCAGTATATTTTTTTTATTCTCCTTAAAAATATTACTGCACTTAACACAGGGTTCATCATGCATTGAAGTCAGGAGGAGCCTGGTTGGCTGGACGTGGCCCTGTTTAGCAGTGCTGAAAACACTTTGGATATGCTTCCTTCTGAAGAACAAAAATGGGAAATCTTAACTCAAGTGAAGAAAATATGTGAATATGATTGGTTTTTATCAAGCATCTTATGGGTGACACGACAGAGACTTACTCTTCTGGTTTCAGTGCTACTTTTCCCGTGTAGGACCAAGGAAATAGCTCTACAGACAGCTGAAGTGTTCATGTAAGCTGGTGTTGGGCTTCTTCATGTTGCAGTCTGGTAGTTTTTAAAGAATACTCTGGATGTTTGTTTTGCTTAATGAACAGCAGAGATGGTGGTTGATTACATATTTTTGTGTTAAGCATACCTATAATTCCAGTAAAAAGGAAAAAAAAAATATATCAGACATCTTTCCATTGGATAAAGTAATAATTTGTTCCATGGGTAATTAAGAAAAGATGGAAGGCATATCATCTGCATTGGGTAGTGCAAGTTATTTTCAGTCTTAGCAGCTCTGTGTATAATTAAAACAGTTCAAATGTTGCTTTCATCAAAACTGCTGTTAGAACAGATGATCTTTTTTATGCATCAGATAAGCTACTGCAGTAACAGTTAAAATATATCTGAGCAATTTTATTGACTTGTCGCTTGCGCTGTGCATGGCTGCATGGCTGCCGCTCCCGTGTCCCAAGGGAAAGGGGCTCTGGTTCGTTCCTGTGCGCCCGTGGACACGTGCATGGCACGCGTGGCGCTCCCGCTTGCTGGGGCCGTGCGTGGTGTCCATCTCGTCCCGCTCTGCCGTGTCGCGGTTCGCCTGGTACCAGCAGCCGGTTCAGCCGCTCCGAGCGSGAAGGCCCTGGAGTCGCCCCGCTCCCCACGCCGGGTGTTCGTGGACCTGGAGCGTGCGGCGCTGCCATGCGAGTCGTGCTCCGTCCCTGGCTTCCCTCCTCCATGAGGCTTTTGTTAAGCGCCCCAGATTAGCATTTTAACAACCCCGGAGTGAACTCCGGCCATTCTCCGYGCTTGGATAGTGTGTGTAGGCCATCCATCATCCTGTCCTTGGCCACCGCAGGCTCCTGGCACCGTAGGTGTGCGGAGCCGCGCCGAAACCGTGCGKCTGCGAGCGGCACAGCTGGCCATGGCCACGTGTCTCTCGTGCCACGCCGACTGAAGGCCACGTCCAGAGCACAGCGCCGCAGCCGCCACGTGGCCTGCGGAGGCTCCTGTCGGAGGCCATGGCGAGGCCGCGCTGCCTTAGCGCTCTTCGGTCACCGYGCAGTCCAAGTGCCGCCGGCCTTGCGGCTGCAGCGGGGCCCCCGGAGTGCAGCGGGATGGGAGGAGTGGGAGGTGCTTTTCACACGTCCTCACATGCGTGGCTCCCCAGGGAGGCCACGTGGAGTCCCGGCCCGGGCACCGACACCTGTGGCCTGGTTGGTTTAGCATTGGGAGAGGAGGAGCTGCAGGATTTACTGCCCTAACCCCGCGTGGGGACCGGGAACGGGCACGTGAGGACAGTTGTGGTGCCGCCTCATCCCCCTTGCTGGGGTTTTTGAGCAGTTCAGGCATGCTGCCTGTCATGCCGAGCCCCAGCTCCCTCCCCAGCGCTGGGATCTGGTGTTGGGAGCGGGGACGCCCGGGATCGCAGTGGAGGAGCAGAGAGGTGGCCATGGGCGAGGAGGAGCGAGGGCCTCAGCACGTCAGCGACATTTGTCCTCTCCAGAATGGTTACAAACCTGGTAAATGCAATCGGTCCCCGGACAGCTTTGATTTATATCGTCGCGCAGCACACGGGCCTCGGCGTGCCCGACCTTGGTGGCGTTGCAGAGGTCGGTTGCACACAGATGCTCTCCTCGCAGGAGCGCGCTCCGTGCCGCTGGTAAGCGCTGTGTCAAAGGACCCACTCCGCAAGGCCGGCGTTGAGCACGGGAGGCAGCGGCCGTGCGAGGCTCGGGGATGGGGACGACGACGCGGGCCGGGGTGCCAGTGCAGAGGTGTCTGCTCGGGGAGGGATGGAGCCAGCGGCGAGGAGGAGGAGTGCGGAGCCCAGCTCCCTTTGGGCCCTTGCAGCAGTGACGGCTTCTCGTGGCGCGAGGCTCATGGCGCGGCTCTGTGGCGATGGCAGCAAGGCCACCGCATTCCTCAGTGCCGAGACGCACCAGCTCGTGCCGACGCTGTCGCTCGAGGGACCTCCCGGTGCGCAGAGAAGGGTCCCTGGGCCCGGGGGCACCTCGGGCCCCGCTTCCCCGGCGTGTTTGGCGGTGCCATCAGCCAACACCGACAGCGGCAGCTCCGCAGGCAGCACGGGCTGAAGTGTTGCTGCTATTTCCGTCTGAGCGTATCGTGACAGGCGCACTTTAGGGTCAAAGGAAACCTCTCGYGCTTGTGTTTCGAGGCCTGTTCGTATGTCCCTCCCCTCAGCACATGCACACGTACACACGCACACAGATGCTCGCGTCCCCTCCATGGTGTGTGTGAGCACTTACCTGTCCTGCTTAGCTGCACATCCACCATGTCTATTTATCCTATGGGGCCTTGAGCTATGTAGTTAAAACTGTAGTTTCGGAATTTTGCATAGTGTTTGAATGAAGTGCAATGCTGAAGTAGTGGTCACTAAGAATAAAGAAGGGCCGTGACTGCTGGAAGCCTGGCAGCACCCARGGCAGTGAGCCTGCGGGGTCCTGCCCAGGTCCGAGCAGGGCAAGTGATTCACAGAAGCGACCAGCTCCAAGCAGACACGGGGTGGGATTGAGCCCCCTGAGAGCCTTGCAAACGTGGCCCTTGKGTGTGTCACCACCTGGGGCAGGGTGGTGCAGGGTGAGCAGCGGCATGAGAGCCATCAGCGGGGTGCCCAGGTGTGTCCAGAAAGGAGCGTTGAGGGGGGGAAAAGCCCTCCCGCAGAGCCGAGTTGCTTCCTTCAGTCCGCAAAGTTCTGCTCTCCGTGAGAGTTTAAACCCAGCACATGTTGATCAAAGATGAGCCCTGAAAAGCCAGTAATTTGTTTTTACTCAGTAGATCATATTTCTTTCATAAAGTAAGTGCTGTGTGGATATTTTTAGCAATATGTATTTTATTTTTTTAAAAAAAACAATAACCCTGGACAAAGATGATGAAATCCGCTGCTCTGGGGATTAATCTGATTCCCTGCAAGTGCATGGTGGCAGTGGGTTAGGTCCTGTGCACCGCTGGGCAGGGTTTCASTGTGGAAGTGGATTACTGCTTTTCCTTCCCCGAAAGCATCGGGTTTTTGTCATCGCCAAAGATGCAGCAAACAGCACTCGAGTCCAAACAGTGGCCCGAAGTGGCCAACTGTACTAGCACACACAGGGAGTGACCCGGGACTGCTGCAGGGGTGAATACCACAGTGCACATCCGTGATCATTGGCCCGGTGTGGGGGTTAGGGAAGCCTTGTCGGGGGCGCAGGGGCTAGGTGTGAAGGAGTGGCTGGTGCAGGCTCTAGCGTAGAGCTCTGAGGTCCTCAATCTTGTGCCTTGCTTTGCTGCTGGTTCTTAGGGTTAAAGCACTCGTGGCCCACACGTTACCAATGTCTTCATTACCGTTTCTAGAGCTCTGGTCCATGGCTCTTCCGTGGCACTTGGCAGTATGCCCAAGGAGTGTGATGCCAGCACGTGCCTCCTTGCCGAGGTGGACGTGCTCCACCAAGGCCACGCAGCCCACCCAGAGCTGAGCTGGGGCTGGGCATCTCTCCAAGCCCCATAGCTTTGGCGGGCTGCAGTCAGCACAGAAGTGGCTAACCCGGAGCCGTGGGCCGGGCCGGGTCCCCAGGGCGGCAGCACGGGCCTCAGTGCGGTCCCGAGGTCGAGGTTGTGCAGCGCTCCAGCACCAGGCCAGCTTCTGAAGAGCAACAGCACGGATATTATAACCCCTCTCCATTTAGGTCTCTGTAATAACTGCTGGCCAGGGAAGTGCCAATATGCTCGATGGAGCCCAGTGCTGATGCCTCTGATGCGAAGAAGGTGTCACCACTACCCCTTGGCTTTTGTGATAGCCCAAGAGCTATGGGGAAGAATGGGAAAAACTGCCCGGGATGAACTGTGGCAGCTGCCCTGCTGGGGGGGTCACAGACAGAGTGCCAGCGTCCCCCTTGCCCCACCATCGTAGGTATGGACAGGGTACAGTGACAAACGCACACATGCAGAAGCTGCAAACCTAATAATGTGCTCCTACTGCTCAGTTCACAGCTAGAAATAAATGTTTTTCTGCCATTATGTGAAAATTTAGCATGACTGGAACAGAGTCTGCATTTGATTAGGCAATTTAAGAAATGTAAGAGACTTTTTACTGTAGGGCAGCGCTGCAAAACAATTGCTCGGAACATGTTCTAAAATTGGTTTGCCTTCCACCCGCTTTCCGTGTGCTTCTGCACGCCAGCACCCTTGCAAACATGAGCGCTYATGTGGCGAACGGCTGCATTTGGATATTACAGCAAATAAAAGAAACAGTTTATACAGTTTTGCCAAACTTCTGAATAGCCTTTGAGAGGAACAAGATACGTATATATATAAAACCCTCCCTGTATTTACTTTTGCGYTCCAGCATGGGAAAGACATTTCATAACACATCCTTTCCCTGGGGTAGTTAATCTTTAACACTCAGCAGGATGATAGCAGACGTTAACCTTGAGCGCAGGCGTCCTCCCCTCTTCGTGCCTGCGCTTGCCCGTGGCAGTGGTTGTGACCAGGGAAGGGGCAGAGCRCGGGTTCGAGCAGGGGCCTCGGCTGCCACGCTCGTCCGTGCAGGGAAACACACGGATGGTTGGGGGACGTGTTGTTTTCCAGCCTTCCTGCAGGTGCTGGGGAGGGCATGCGGGTAGCACCAGTGTGACACTAGAGGTGCCACCAGGCCTGCGGGAGGAGTGGTTATTGATGGCACTTGTGGCGTTTGCAGGCAGCCCTCATAGAGGGAGGAGAGGCTGACCCTTGGCCCAGGCTTACGGGTCTCTTTGGGTCGTGCTGAGGATGCAGCGCGAAACGCAAACACCCCGTGCKTGCCCCTCCATGGGCACTCTCACACACTAATGGAGCGTTTGCTGAGGCGGCTGCAGCTGGGCACAAGTGGTTGGAGTTAATCCCTGCAGCGTGGCTGGGGCGGTTAATCCAGGGCGCTGCCTGGCTCGGAGGCACCTGGCTCAGCATCCACATGCTCCGGAGGGGAGCACGAGCTGCTGGAGCCTCCTGCAGCGAGCGCAGAGCTCGCCGGGGAGCCCACCTGAAACCAGGGGCTGTCCTCAGCTGAGGACCTCTGTGTGACACTGGTGACGGGAGGCAGTTTTAACGTTCAGTCCCCAAAATGAGGCTAAAATAAATAGAATTGAAGTCGTCGCTTCTGGTGCGATCAGCATTCTGTTCCCTTTCTTGCCATAACTACCTTGTGTTTGCGTAAATTTTTGATCACAGGAGGAATTAGCCCTCAAAGCGCAGCTCATCAAGCACTAAGCACGTGCATCGTTAGCAGCCACCGCGTCTGCTTYGCGGGCGTCCTGGCGCCTTCCTCCCGAGCGGGGCGCGCTGGCCGCCGCCGCGAGCACCGCGAGTRGGACTAGCGCCGCCGTCAGCCGAGTAGGATGGAAGCTGTGATACGTGGTGGAGAGGCCTCGTCACCCCCGTGTTAGACTGTCTTCTTTATTTAGGAATAGATCAAGAGGTGTTAATGCAGAATCTTTAAAAGAAGTGAAGCATTATCTTAAAAGAACAGACCTCTTATTTGCACTTTCATGCTCAGTTATGTATCATGGCTCCAAATACTTCAATATTTTTCTTCAGAGCTGCAGATTTTAAAATTGTTGTTATGGAAAGTATGGATAGTTAAGTACTGCACGTTAAAATGTAATGCACCTTTATAGGCCAGAAACATTTGATTCTTACTGTTTGCTTTACATGCAGTCATGCTCCAGCCTTCAAAATGGCTACAAGAATTGTTTAAGTATGCCTCTTTTCTTAAAACCACAAACATTTCCCCATGTTATTTGATAATTAGCTGAAACAATCTGTCACCAACCTCTGCCATGCGGAGCTACCACATCACAGGCAATCTCAGAGATCTAAACGTACAGCAAAGCCCATGTCAGGCGTTGCCTTCAGGAGCTTTGCTCAGGTCAGGCCTCATTAAAAGAAATGCATTTGCACCAGGCTGCCGTGAAAGACCCTCTTGAGTGCCCTGATGCTGGGTGCTGTTGCCTTGTTCGGGGGCACTTACGGGCTGTGAAGGGATCGTCTCGGTGGAAAACCCGTGCGTAGACGTGACCTCAGATGCGAGTGTGCTCCCTTGATGCTCATATAACAGGCACTCACACACGTTTGTAAGGGGAATGCTGTGCTTCGTGTGGGATAGTAGTTGGCACGTAAGCAGATATTCATTATTATCTATTTCACAGCATGAGTCAAGAAATAGCGGTAGGAAGAGGCTTTGTTTACTCCCTCTCTAGAGCTGGAGCCGCCAGGCCCTGGGCCGTGCTGTTCTTATGTTTCGGTTGGGATCACAGCAAAACGTCGCGTTTTCGTGTGTCCTCTGCCAGCATTGGTGCTGCTTTGGGTGGCACTGGCTGTTGCTCCGGTCCGCAGGGAGTGGGAGAAGGGTCTGCATGAGTAACACGGTCTGTCCATAGCCACCCAATGCGTATGTTTCTGCAGGAGGCCGAGGCTCCGCGGGAGAGGGGACAGCCCAGAGCTCGGTGAGAACCTGCCCCTCGGTCCTGCCCGGGGCTCGTGGCAGCGCCTGTCCCCATGGCCGAGGCACAGCCAGAAGTGCCCCTGGCTTTGCAGGGACCCGCGTTTGAACCGTGCCCTTTTGCACTGGCCATTCRCGCACTGAGGTCTGCGGACCGTGAAAGATGGGAGAGATGTCGAACGAGAATCCTTGAGGCGCTAGAGAAACAAAACCAAAAATCATCTTTTCTGTGTATGCACACCGAGTCCTGMGCGTGCAGAAGTAGAGGGTAGCACGAGCACCGGTGAGCTCCCGTATGGAGCCTGGCACGGGGGTTACTTGGTGGCCAAGGAAGTCCTGGGGGCCCGGCTGTGGCCAGGGGTGCTGCRGCAGCTCCTGGACGGGCACTGCAGGGCTCCTGCTGGGTGCAGGGGCTGCCAGCACCACGTAGGACAATAAATTGTTTATTTTTGAGCTTTGTTTTGCTGKAAATGTGCAGTTTCACCCTCAGAGTTGTAGCAAGTACCCCCTGAGCAACACACTAGYCATTCCGAGTGCTCGGGGCCGCCTTGGCGCGCAGCGGGGAGCTGGCAGGCACTGGGCTTTCCTGCTGCGCCGAGGTCCAGGCCCCTGGGATGGTGGGAGACACGTCGCATAACCGGGCTGAACGCAGCTCATCGGATGGCTGGGTCAGGTCTGCACGGCCCTGCGCAGAACCTTGTGTAAGGTTCACAACCCCTTTCTCCTCTGCCCATCCAAACTCTGCAGGAGACCYGACTTTCAGGATCTCTTTTTCATTCGAACCAGCCCTGAACTTCTGTCAGGATTTGCCATGTGCTGGTCTGCGCCGAGTGTTTTTGAGAAGCATTTGTCGTGTTAAGGCGATTTTTAATATATATTTTTTTCTGAGCAAATGAAAGATACTGCCTCAGTCTGGGTTGAAGCTGTTTTATGTATTGCTTCTGTATGGCTGGCTGGATGCCCTTTCCCTTCCCTCCTTGTGTGCACGGCGGAGCACGCGGAGATGATTGATGGCATGTCACCAATAAACTGTCAAAGTCTGGAGCAGATTAATGAGTAAGAAATGCCGGCCTATTCCCCTTCGTGTGGGATTGCTTGAAGGAGGGCTCGTATTTTACCAGGACTGATATCCCACACCTCTGGATCCCCTGACAGGAGCTGAAGGATGAGATTCATCCCCGAGCTCCAAGAGTGATGGCCAGCGGCTTTGGGACAACTGCTCACCCTGCACRCGGCCAACCCGCCGTTTATCCGCTCGGGCCGCTGTCCCCTGCGCAGGAGGATCCGTGCCAGCCGTCAGCGCTCATACCGGTGTGTGTCTTTGCAGACCTGGCCCGTTACAGAGCACGTGCCCGGATCCCTGCAGCCCCCGGGGCACACCGGGTGGCAGGACGAGCCGGGAGGGCACCTTGCRCCTGGTCTGGTAGAGGCAGCTGCCTCGGCCCATGCCCCGGTCCTGCACCACGAAGCCAGGAGAGCAGCACGGTGCTCGCCAGGACTCGCACCTGCCCCAGGTTACGCCTTAGACATGCTAGGGATGCAATTCTGAAGGGAYATCAGTCAGAGCCTGGTCTGAATCCTGACTATAGGGAGAAAACTGGGACCCGAAGTGTGGTTGTTCCCTCGCGGTTCTCGAGGGTGGACGTTGCCAGCATTTCATAATCGGCTTTTCCTGTCCAAACAGATATTGAGCGTTGCTGTTTGTGCGGCCCCCGCAGTGGCCCCGTTAACAGGCCGGAGGGAGGCCGCTCCCGCCAGCAGGAACACCCGTGTGCCCCAGGAGCCGGCCCTGGCGCTTGGGAGCCCTGCTCCGCGCCTCTGTTTCTCTGATTATCCCAGGACCAGCTTTTCGTCACCGGGAGCCACTTCTTTGTGGTTCCGGTCTCAAGTCTGTGGCTAACCATCTAGAAGGTGGTTGGGGCGATTAAATTCCTCTCAAGCAAGAGCCCTTTTGTGTGTGGTCAGAAATCAGAGCTACTGGTCCCTTTCGCACGGTGGTTTAATACGCAACAGAGAGGTCCGGATGTTTTAGTCTCGCTTGTCGGTGTCGCCTGCTGATCCACTGCAGCCGTTTCCTTCTCCAGCCTCCTGGCGGGAAGACCTGCGTGGCCTCGGGGACGACTTTCACCAGGCGCTTTTCACATGCACTGACCCCCCTACGGCCCCCCTTCCCTTTCCTCTCCCGCCTGGACGGCACTGGCTTGGCTGGCCGGAGCCTGCTTGTCTATAGGAAAAAAGGCCGTGTAACCATTAATGATTTGTTTTTGTGGCCGGGAGCCACTGTGCTGCAGGACTTTGCTCTGACGGTGCTTTCACAAGAAAGAACTAATTTGCCTAACTTTATTAATTCCAGTTTGTTTTAAGTTTGCTCATTAGTAATTTCATGCAAGATGCTTCAGCTGAAGAGGCCATGTCAGGACAAGGAAGAGCAGAGGGAAAGTGCCAGGAATCATTAGTGTTTATTAACCACTGCACTCATCAATCTTGACTAAGAGCACAGCCCATCCGTTCTGGACTGGTAGACTGAGATACAGAAATATCATCCAGAGTAGAAAAATGCTGCTTTCCAGGTCAGGCCATAATGGACAGGCTTTCAGACCCCTTCCCCCCTGCCAACCGCCCCGTCACCCAATATTATCTCGTTTAAGCCAGTCTCATCACAGACTAGCACGGCAGCCGTGTACAAGGAGGGAGTCTTGCCCCAGCCAGCCATAATATCAATTAACAAGTGCAGTCTTTTCATCGCAAGTAAACATTACTGAAAGGTTAAGTGTTGTTATGAAGGGTTTCTTGTTGTTGTTTTAATTGCTTTTCAAATTATTAGATGATTAATACGTACGTCCTTCGCTGGATCAGGGCTGGCACTCTGTGCTGGCAGCGTGTGCCTCTCCCAGCGCTTTATGAAATACTCGAACGTTTCTCTGGTTTTTGTTTTTGTCTTTCCCTGATTAGCCCAAGACTTTAAGAAGTGGTTTCAGCAGCCACAGGGCACTGAACTGGTGACTCGGAGCTCTCAGAGACGTGTGTCAGGGCTCACGGAGTGCCCCGATCACTGCAGTGGGGGCACCGATGCATCTGCCAGGCTTCTAATGGGAATCAGAGCCCCTTCCCAGACGCTTGTGGTCATTAGAGCTCACATTTCACTTTGAGATGCCTTTTCTTGCATCCTACCCAAACTGCAACTTGAGTAGTTGCATTCTGCTCGCTAAAATATCCCTGTGGTTTAGTTGGAGAAGTTGTTTTCCTTCCCCTCTTAAAAGCTTTGCTGTGTAGTGGTGTGGTCCTACCATAATATGTGCTGTATAATCTATAAAGTGCTAAAAAAAAAAAAAAGAAAAAGGAAGGCTAGAAAGTGCTGCTCAGTTACTCACCGTCTACCCTGCCCCTGCTGCAGAGGTTTGGGAGAAGAGCTTGGGGACCCAGTTCAGCCTCTTTGCCCCCCTGCGACGCGTGTGACGAGCCCTGTCACGCCACAGAGGTGGCTCCTACCCCGGCTTCGCGCGTGTGAACCCGGGCACGAGGCAGAGCGCCACGTGCCGGGTCGCACACGTAAGGTCTTGGGCAGCGAGCAGGCTTCGTGCTGCGACGCCACGGCCTGGAAACACGCAGTAAATCTGCACGCAGCATGGATGTTCAGACAGATTGTGCGTGTCACGACTTTCTGCRCAAAAGATTTAGGTATTTTATGGGGAAACAGTTTTATTGGCTGACATTCCGTGATAGAGGGGATGGAAAGCGATTGCAGTTTAATTAAAATTCTAATCCCAAGTTTGACAATTTTTCTTGCCAGGTCAGCAGCCTGCACGTTCTGTTTGTGATTCTCGCGAATTAAGCGGGCTGACAGTCATCAGCTCCCCCCGAAATGCCTGCAACTCCAGCTAAAAAATTAGCGAACATCAATATGTCACACAGCATTTTCCACCGACGAACGTACAGCRGCCTTTTCATAAGCTCCAATTTATTCTGCTGCTGCCGAGCATTAAACACAAGTAGAAAAAAAACCACAAAAGAAGACCTAAAATACCTTTTTATTCTGTCGCAAGTCACATTTTTTGTCCTGGTGCTGCTGAATGTCCCCGTCTGGTTCCTGTTTTGCAGGTAGTTAACTAGTGTTGCCCCGGCGGTCGCGCTCRCCCTCCCCAGCCATGAGGCTTCCCCTGCTCCGTGCCTGGGTGATGCTCTGGAGCCTGTGCCGCAGCGGAGCCGTCAGCTTCCCCGAGGACGAGGACCCCATTAACGTCGTCGACTACCACTGTAAGCGGGCTGCACGCGCCGGGCACGAAGCTCTCACAGGGGCTCGGGGGGCTGGGGTGTGGGGAGGTTCTTCTTGCTTTGGGAAACTTAAAAAAAACCCCTGTTTCCTTTCAAATTGAAATGTGTTTACTGGCTTTGTATCATTAATAGAGCACTTAATCATTTTCTTAAAAAAGCAATCAGAAATACAGCAATAACTTCAGGAAAAAAGAACATTTGCTGACATTAGCCATCTTTTTTTTTTTTTTTCCATTTATATGCAAGACATTACTCAAGGAATTTAGTTTAAACCCTTCTACACCTAGTATATACAGCTAATCAATGCCGTGTATTGATTCTTTAGCTCTATAATCCTGAGTGATGGTGTAGCCCATTTTTACTTGCAGATTCAAGGCAATATCCAGTATTTAGAGGACGCCCTTCAGGCAATGAATCTCAGCACAGACTGGACTTCCAACTGATGCTGAAAATTCGAGACACACTTTATATCGCTGGCAGGTAATTTTCCTTTAGTCAGTTCATTAGATAAAAATTCTTTTCTCTCCTGGTTTTGCATTAATGTGTAAAATTCATTTAGAAAAATCTACGGAATATGATAAAAATTAGAGCTGGGAGGAGGACTTCTCAGAGAAATATGCCATGTCTATGGTCAGTGCATGAAAATTGGATTTGAAGGCTGCAGTTATGCTAAAACCAATGATCAAATACCCTTTTCCCTCGTTACTGATAAAAGAGCTCTGATAAAAACTTCTCCTGATCACTTTAAACTTGCACTGACACATCGGGAATGTAGGAGTAAGGCTGAAACACTTCAATATTTACAGCTGGGGTTGTGCTTCAGTAATATGGAGAGACAAGAACTGGGTACCTGGAAAGCAAAGATGACGCTTTGGAACACAACAAGGAAAATAAAAAATGTCTCCTACTGTCCATGCTCAACCTCCTCCTGTTTCTGTTGAAAAAAGAAAATCCATATGGGTTTCAAAGATATTTCTTTGAAATATGAAAACAATCTATAAAAATAGATTTATCTTATAAAAATAAGTCCAATAGATGAATAAATACCCCTGTATCTTTTTATTCCCTTTACAAACAGGGATCAAGTTTACACTGTAAACTTAAATGAAGTTCCAAAATCGGAAGTTACTCCAAGCAAGGTGAGTAGGTTCTGGCGGGAAGAGTGGCAAGGGAAGGTTTGGTGGTGGTGGTGGTGGTTGTTGTTGTTGTTGTTGTTATTACTAAGATTTTTGTGGAGAGGAAGTCATTTTCTTTTCTCGTTTGATTTAAGCAGAAATTAACATGGAGATCAAGGCAGCAGGACAGAGAGAACTGTGCTATGAAAGGCAAACATAAAGTAAGTTTATCCTATACACTGTAGAAGAAAACAACACTCATATGAAGTGTGTATGTGAAATCTGTGATTTATGTGATCTTACTCTCTTCTCAGGATGAGTGCCATAACTTTATTAAAGTCTTTGTTCCAAGAAACGACGAGATGGTGTTTGTCTGTGGAACAAACGCGTTTAATCCCATGTGCAGATACTATCGGGTAAGAGCATCGTGTGTCATTAAGTGTGTCATTAATCCGCGTCCTAAGTGTGTCATTAATCTGTTGCTGCTTCTGCTTGCACTAATTGTGCTATAGCAAGAATATGCAGTGTGACTGTATGGAGAATGCTTCAAGGTGAGATAAAAACAGACAGAAGCCAATGGGCCAAATTAAGTTTTGGAGGAAAACAGCATTATGCTCTTGTGCCACTGTACCAAACAGAAATGACACCACTCCCCTTCTGTTTTTTTCTCTAGCTGAGCACCTTGGAGTATGATGGGGAGGAAATTAGTGGTCTGGCAAGGTGCCCGTTTGATGCCAGACAAACCAATGTCGCCCTCTTTGCTGGTAAGAAGTTTTGCTTGTAACGAGTCTCAATGATTAATGACACCAAAGGAACCAGAGRGCTTTTAAAGAAAGCTTTGAAAAGCTAAAGGTGTCAAGGTGCCTCTGATCCTAAGTTTTTTAAGTGGCCTCCAAAGGATTAGAAGCTGAACTGTTAATAAATAGGTTAGAGCAATTTAGGGCAGAGTGACAGTAAAAAAATGGGAAAAAATACAGGTTCTCTGTATTATTAAAGGCCTTTTAATACCACGTTTCAACTTCCGTTTTAGATGGGAAATTGTATTCGGCAACGGTGGCAGATTTCCTGGCAAGCGATGCTGTTATTTATCGCAGCATGGGGGATGGATCTGCCCTAAGAACAATAAAGTATGATTCCAAATGGATAAAAGGTAATTTGGGCGCTGGGAGGAGGGCTGTTTCCCAGATGTGCAGTGAGCAGCATTGCAGCRGTGCTGGGAGGCAGCTAATTCGCAGCCAGCGTCCTCCCCCGTGTGCCGCGACGCCGGGCTGCGCGTGGCTTTCGATGCAGCAGGATCATAGTAGGAAAGCCATTTAATGCCCGTGAAGCAAAATCTTCGTTAAATGCATCGGTGAATGAATCTGCAGGAACAAAGCCCGTGGGTGAAATGCAATTCCACCGAGGCCCTTTCAGAGTCCATTAGCCAACCGTAAAGACTGTGAGCTCGCTTAGGCTCGAAGGGGCCCGCGTGTGGAGACGCCCAGAGCGGCAGGACGGGCRCGTGCCGCAGCCAACGGGGCCGCGGAGGCACCCGGGGTCTTCTACCATGCAMACCCTGCCACGAAGTAACCTTCTCTTTGCTCTCTTACAGAGCCCCATTTCCTCCATGCCATAGAATACGGGAACTACGTTTATTTCTTCTTCCGAGAAATCGCCGTAGAGCACAATAATTTAGGCAAGGTAGGTGTCATCACAGTAAGCCGTGAGGTCTTATCAGAACGAGAACTCCCTGAAATGGCTCCAGTAACAAGCATAGTTTGCAATATAAAGTGGGGATCAGTAGTTTTCCCATCATTATAATTTACAGGGGAAAAAAAGTAGAACCAAGCAGTCTTCAGCCATAAAAGTTGTTTGTACTTTCTCTGCCTTGCTGTTAGAGAGTTCTCTACAGGTATCTTTTAATGCTGCTGTTTCTGTAGCTCTTGCGGAAAGTCGTGGATTTGTTTTGGTATTTCATGCTTATTAAAGAAACAACAGCAAACACCACAGAAGAGGGTTTTCAAAGARGGTTCTCTCATGTTTCTAGATATTGAATAATTCAGTCATGCCAACACAGCATAGAATACTCTTGCCTCACCGTGGAAGGCTATTCTATAATAAATTATTCAGTCCTTTACATGTGGTTAATTAAACTCTTTAAACCTCACTAACAATCCGATTTTGATGGGGGAAGGAGAGGTGGGGCCAGGCCGGAGGAGCTGCACTTGCTTGGTGATGCATTAAGACGCCCGTGCGCTAGCAGCTGAATGTTGTTTTCTTTCCTCCTGTCTATGCAGATAAATGACAACTATCTCGCTCTTAACAAAATTATCCTCAGCGAGTTATTAACAGCCCAGAAACAAGCCCCGCTTCCCTTGCGGCTCTCAAGCCTTCCTCCCTTTTTCTGGTTTCTCCTGGGCAGGCTGTGTATTCCCGAGTGGCTCGCATCTGCAAAAACGACATGGGGGGGTCCCAGAGAGTCCTGGAAAAACACTGGACCTCCTTCCTGAAGGCTCGGCTCAACTGCTCTGTTCCCGGCGACTCCTTCTTCTACTTCGACGTGCTGCAGTCCATCACAGACATCATAGAGATCAACGGGGTCCCCACCGTCGTGGGCGTGTTCACCACGCAGCTGAACAGGTGAGCGCGGCGCTGCCGAGGCCGCCCCGGCTCCTGCTCGCACCGACATCGGTGCCGCTGACGCCCGAGTCCTCGCGCTGGTTTCTCTTGCTCGCCAGCATCCCCGGGTCAGCAGTGTGCGCGTTCAGCATGGACGACATTGAGAAGGTCTTCAAAGGGAGATTTAAAGAACAAAAGACTCCTGACTCTGTATGGACAGCTGTACCTGAAGACAAAGTACCAAAGCCAAGGTAAACAGAAATGCTTGCTCCTGATGCAATAGTGTTGCCCTTGCAAAGAGCTGCCTTAAAACAGCTACGCTCTTGCGTGTCTCATTGGGTAAAAACAGAGCCCAGCTTTACGCTTCAACCATATGAATGCTCATTAGTAGGCCGGCTGCTCTCATTAACTAAAACACCGAGAGGAAAAACAATGTTGTTCTCCTTTCAGACCTGGCTGCTGTGCAAAACATGGCCTAGCAGAGGCTTACAAAACCTCCATTGATTTCCCAGACGAAACGCTCTCCTTCATCAAGTCTCATCCCTTGATGGATTCAGCTGTCCCCTCAGTCAACGAGGAGCCCTGGTTTACAAAAACACGTGTCAGGTAGGGCTTCCTTCAGGAAGAACGGATGTGAAAACAAAAACAAGGCAGCACGCTGGTAATTAATGATAGGCCTTTTGGTTTTGGTAGATACAGGTTGACGGCAATTGCTGTAGACCATGCTGCTGGACCCTACCAGAACTACACAGTCATATTTGTTGGCTCTGAAGCAGGAGTAGTGCTTAAAATCTTGGCAAAGACCAGATCTTTTTCTYTGAATGACAGTGTATTACTGGAAGAAATTGAAGCTTATAATCATGCAAAGTAAGTATTACCACAGCACCTAAAATACTTAGCTCTTCTTCTAGTCCTTGGTAGCTAGCTTAAAAATAATGATTGTAAAACAAAAACAACTTATTATCACCACCAGCATCACTTGTTTGTCATTCCACAGTGGGTTTTTTTTTGTGTTGGACAACCTGAAAATATTTGGGTACTTGCCATTTTTCATGGGTTGAGTGAACAACCCAATTCCACTTGAGTGACGTCAGTGACACAGTCTAGTACTTCTGCAAGTAGATACACTTTTTCCTGAATATCAAACACCAGAACTATATACTGCTATTAAAAAGAAATGATGTGAGCTTATCTTGAGGGTTTCTGAAGAGTGACCAATAATAGATAAGCCGCTTCTAATCATTTTAAACTTGTTTATTCCGGAGCAAAGACTTCTGGAACGGAAGCGTTCCAATTAGGCTCCCTGGGCACCCGGCACAGGAGTCTTGTTCTGCTCCCTTGAGATGTTTATGCCAACTGAGAGAACAAAGAAATGGCATGGGGATTGTTTTTTTCCTACATAGTTCAGCGAGATTGTTACCCAGCTGTAAATAGGAGCCAGAAGCCAGCATTTGATAATCCGTAGTGCTGGTTAGTAATGCCTCAGCAAAGAGGAGTAAGTTACATTTATGCATGTAAAAGGCTGCTTTTCAGACTCTGCGCAGACAGTGAATCAAACGTTARGGGTGTGAGCACTGCAGAGGGTACCCCAGGGCCCAGCGTGAGGGCTTTGCGTTACTTGTGTCAACAGGTGCAGCGCCGAGAGCGAGGAGGACCGGCGGGTKCTCTCGCTGCAGCTGGACCGGGAGCACCACGCGCTCTTCGTCGCCTTCTCCAGCTGCGTCGTCAGGATGCCTCTGAGTCGCTGCGAGCGGCACGGGTCATGTAAAAAGTATGTCCTGCTTGCCCGAATCCTTGTGAAAGGAAGGGCACGGCYGTCTCTGGGCAAGGAAGTAGAAGAAAAGTGCCTGATTTTGGTCACGTTTTTCTCTTGCAAGGTCGTGCATTGCTTCCCGGGACCCGTACTGCGGCTGGCTAGACCATGAGGCTTGCGGAAGAGTGAGGCCAGGCATGCTGTAAGTGTCGCTGCTCMAATTAGCCCAGCGTCTCTACCACGTGTTTCATAGAGCACAGGAGCTTCTCTCATACACTAGCTCCCTTGCMCTCAATTAATAAATCTCCCATCTTTTTAGAGCTGTTATTTTACTGCACTGTCTAGGTAGGGGAACAGAATGCTAAAGTCTGACCCAGTTCTAGAAACTCTGGATTAGAAGATTTGCTTTCAGTGGGAGTTGTACCTGTGTGTAAGGACAAACAGCGCTGCAGGAAGAGCGGTGGGAAGCAGGAAGGTGACAAATCCCTGCCTGTAAGCCTGAGCAGCTCCATGCAGTGTCTCCCTCCAGACACATGCACAGCCTGGGCACATTCAACTGCACATGAGAAAATGTGTTCTGGGGTGGGAAGGGAGATTCTGACTCTCCAAAGAAGCTAGGACAGTACTATATATATATACATATGTATGAGATATATATATATATATATATATTTGCACAAGTCAAGCCAGTCCTGGACAGTGCTTTAGCAACCATACCTATGGTTGCTACCAATGGAGTGGGTCAGCTCAGACCTCAGTGTAACTACCTGGTAGTATCCAAACCAGGAGCAGTCATCACCAGGATGATGAACTTACTGTGAAAAACTTGATGTTTTCTATTCCGTGGCGTGAGCAAATACAGTTTAAAGACTTAATGTCACCTGTGCAGTTTGTAAATAATTTTGCGACCACATACTAGCTCTTGTATCTCTAAGTAAGTTGACTGAATAAATATGTTTCCATCTGTTGCTTCTAGAAGAAAAATCACCCTTTCTTTCCCTACCAATACTGTTAATTGCAGGTTCTCTTTGTTTGTTTCATACAACCACAGCACTGGAGGGTTCGTCCAGGACGTAGAATACGGCAACACGGCGCAGCTTGGGGACTGCCACGGTAAGACACAGCCCCTGCTGCTCACCTCTGTAATGTGCCAGCACTAGTTTGTGGCTGCACTTCACTGTGGATGTTAAATTTATGATGAGCTTTTCAGTAACATGATGACCACATCACCTGGTGTTACTGTGAATGTTCACAAAGCTGAGCCTCTTGCTCCTGGGTGGCAGAGTTTACCTTTCTTCCCCTTCACCAGTTTCAAACTATTTGGGGTCTACAGCAAAGTACTGGAGAATCTATTTTTTAAAGCCAGTAATATTTTAGTTTTTATTTTCCGTCACTCAGGTTTGAGATCTTTTGCTTTCTTTTTGTTACTTTTCACTGATTACTTGTTCCTTTAATTCTTTTAGAAATTTTGCCTACTACAGCTACACCAGATTACAAAATATTTGGCGACCCAACATCTGGTTAGTTTTTTTTAATTTTTTTGAATTAATGACCTTTACTTTCCTTCAGTTCAGCATTTTCAGCCCTTTTTTCCTTCCTTTTGCACAGTTGGCAATCCTCCATTTTTTGTGCTTTTACTCATGTTCCCACTGATAGTAAAGATAGCCAGACTCTTCTCACTCAGCACTTCACCCTGTGTAGTCGCATGTTAACAGCTCATTATTTATTGAGACATCTTCTATTAAAGAGCCTGATTAACATAGATGACATCTTCACTGCACGAACGTCCACTAAGCTTTACTCTTCCCCCAGCCATGCATTTGTGAATGCCCCTATTGGTCATCTCTAGTAGATGAATGGCAAAATATCATCATCTTCCTTCTTCCCTCTCCTTTCCTCTTCCCTTCTTTCCCCGCAAACCTTTTGCACAAATACACATTTCCTAAAATGTGTATTGCTACATTTTTGAAATGTTTTAAGGAGTTTGTGCTAATGGAAATAATTTAACGTCACAAATTTTGTAGCTGAATGAGGACGTGGGTAGACAAAGGTGGATTTGCAAACTTGATGCATTGCTGCCAGAGGGGCTGCACACGCTCTTCTCTGGCGGTGACTTTGCTAGCAGTGTTTCCATTCTCAGCCCCTGCTGTTTGGGGGGACAGGACCCAGTGCTCCCCTGTTGAACTCAAAAGCAGAACCCGTGCTGACTTCAACAGGAGCAAGCCCGATCATTATTTCCCAGTGTTCCCTCCAGAACGTGGCTTCTGGTCTCAAACTGAGGCAGKTTTCTGAGTGTTAGCTCTGGAAAGACGCTGCTTGCGTGGTGAATTTGWAAGAGTGCAACAAAATATTATTCTGTGTTCTGGTTTCTGATAATATTTTCACTTGTGTATCTTGACAAGAAGAAATGTTTGAAAAATATTTTTGAGATTTAGTTACCATAATGTAGGTTAGAGAGGCATTGAGGAAGGAGTCATTATAGGAAAATGCTAACTTACTTGCATGAATGTGTACTGTATCGACTGAGTTTCCAAAGKGGTATTTTAGGATACAGAGATAACTGAGCCTGATTTTCAGGCCCTGCATTAGCACACTTTTTGGGTACTCACTTTGGGCAGTCAGATCTCAAGCCACAGACAGTGGTGCCCAAACCCACCGGACCCGCGTGCACAATGTGCTGCTTGGGCGAGCCCTGTGACCTCCAGCTGTACGCCTGGTTGGGGCTGTCTCCTCGTGGCCATCTCCACCCAGGCCACAGCAATTCCGTTCAGCAAATAAACTGAAGGAGAGCCCAAAGCYGGACAGCTTTGTTCCTCGCTTACACTGTGCAGGAGAGGCTAAAGGAGTTTTTTCCCCTCCCTGCAAAGAGGGGGCTCGCTTTGCAGGGTCTGGTGACTGTAGCGGCGCTCGTGGAGCTCGTCTGCCTCCTCGGGTAGCCTGTCCTGAGCATGAGCCTTTCACAGAACCACAGCGTGGTCTAGGATGGAAGGGCTTTCCAAGGCTTTTGTTGGGTTTTTTTTTTTCTGAAGATATTCAAAAGAGTGAAATACGTTGCCCCCAGTGAACAATACACCAATTCAGTAGAATAAATTGTGCTTTTCACCTCCACCAATTGCTCACTGTAACTTTTGCACTGCTTTCATGTTTGACTTCTCTAGCTTTTTGTCTAGCAGCTGTTGATRTTTTAATGTATTTTTTTATAGTTAAAGTTTTCAACTGATTGGTGTTAATCAGCCCTCTGTACTGCTGGAAAGTGTCGGGGTCAGGGTTTACKCTGACATGTAACTCCCATTAAATACTGTCTCCAGCTCTAGCTTAGATATGCCATGAAACACTAAGGAAAGCCTGCCTGTAATACACATTAATAAAAATCTGTTTGCCACCACAGACATGGAGTTCTCCTCAGCTTCCATTACCACAATGGCAAGTATCCCAGTTATATCACCTAAAGTGATTGGTTCCTGGAAACCTAAAGTGCCTGGCTCTCGGAAATTTGTAGTTCAAGATGACCCAAACACTTCTGATTTTTCTGAWCCATTATCAGGTGTCCCAAAGGGTAAGGCCTTACCAGGGAAAATATATTGCAGCTGAATGGAAACCTGATAGTCTCAGCATTTTCTAAGATTTAAATGAAACAGCCACGATTGTTGGGCTACGGTTGATATCCATTTCCTGTGACTATGCAGACAGTGCAATCATGTTGCTCATGCCTATTTATCTGCTGTACAAAGTGATGCTTAGCGCTTATAATAATGGGAAACACAGGTAAAAAGTTCAGCCTCTTTTCCTGGGGTGCTCCAAAGCTCCCATCAAAACCAGCAGGAGTTCTGTATGCATTAAAAATAAAAAGAAAAAAAGAAGTAAATTCGGCCTTACCTGCACTTCAAACCAGCTTTGCACTTTTCAAACCAGCTAGTTTGGATAAGGCTATTGGTGCTTAGGAATAGTTGTTTACAGGCAGCGTCTAAACTAAATTTAATGCTTTGGGGTTTGGGGCAGGAGAGAGGAAATAAACCACAGAACCCGCCTGACAGATCCGTGCTATAAGTGGGGCACATCCCAACTCCTGCTGCCCACAGCAGGATTGCAGCGGACGTGGCTCCAATCTGAGTCAGGCGCTGGAGTTTTCCTCTCTGGTGCTGAGCACGAGTTTACAGAGCGTCTCAGTGCTCACCTGTACATCTCAGTGCACGCGCACACACACACACACACACACACACACACACACAGAGCTTTTAATCTGCACACTGGAGGCAGCATCCATGGCATGCCCTTCATCTTTCTGCAAGCCGTTCTTTCAGCTAAGTGAAACTCAGATTACAGACGCACAGCTTTCAGTGCAACTGCACGCTGTTGCCGTCAGCGAAAGGAAGCAAAGCGTCCAGCCCCACAGCCAAAACAGAGGGCAAGTCTTTACCAGCACACGGAGCAGCCGGATGACAGACATGTTTGCACAATTCTGTATTTGCTGAAAAATCTCACCCGCTAAAAACCATTCCTGTTTTATTACCATCCACCAAAGCATATCAGGTTTCCTATCAGCCATTATGGCAGTGCATTTGTCATTTTAATTCGTTGCCGTTGTTTTCCATTTTGCTTTGTTTAAATTTTCGCTATCATTTGCTATTGGTTCTCAGTCACATTTTGTGTCATAGCTGCTAGTGAACTCTACACATGATTTTTTTTCTTCTTCTGCACAGTGCCATTAAAACCCATAACCCTGAACATTAACAGTGTTCAAAGGCCTTGCCTCTAACAAAAGCAGATCTGTTCCTTCACTCTTGCGCTTTCATTTTAACATCCTTTGGGCTAGTTAACAATTACTTTCATTAAAAACTAACCTAGTCTTGGCTGCAAGATGTCTGTGGTTGTGCTATAAATCTCAAAAAACAAAGGGAGCCTGTATTAATATGTGAATCACAAACTAATCCGGTGTGCAACTTCTTCTTGGTCTAAGCGGAAAGTTTTCTAAATTTTAACTATCTCTTATAACATTATTTGACCTTGCAAGGTTTTTTTTAATGATGTGCCAGTGTATATGATGATTGTTGACTAAAAAGAGAGGAAAAAAACTAGTGCATTAACAGAATAACATAGTATTGAATTTTAAGAATTATACATGTATATAATACAAGGTGCAGCTCTCCAAGGCGAGCAAACTATTAGTTATGTGTTCTGCACATATTAACATGGTTATAACAACACAGTATGTATGTTACACACTTTTATACAACATTTACATAATCTTGTCTTTCTTTTGATACTGATTTATGAGGTGGGTAGGAAATTGAGAAAGAAATCCATCCGTGAGTTATTAGTGGTTGTCTGGCCAAATAACACCTTCTAACCTCAATTTTCTAGCAGAAATCGTTAGCGTTAATAACACACAAGCCCCTAGTTGTGAGGCTTGAAGGAAATTTGGGGATAGACTAAACCAATGAAGTCTAGTTTATAACCAAGCATAGTGTAAGCAGCGCAGCACTGACAAGCATTCCTCATTAGCAGGGAAAGTGGGAGCTCTCCCTTTGGGCTGATACTAACATAGTGCCTGTCACGCGCGGCGGGCTTGGCGTTGCGCAGTGCTTTAGAGCCCAGCTGAGCCGCGCTAACCCCGGGCACAGGCAGCTCTCGCTGCCCTCGCTGGGGCAGCCCGCCCGCTTCGGGAGCCCTGGCGTCTGCGTGCTCACTTACCACGCGCTGTGTGTCTTTTGCAGGTGTCAGGTGGGAAGTGCAATCATCAGGAGAGTCCAACCAAATGGTACATATGAATGTCCTAATCACTTGTGTCTTTGCTGCTTTTGTGCTGGGAGCCTTTATTGCGGGAGTGGCCGTTTACTGCTACCGGGATATATTTGTACGGAAATCCAGGAAAATACACAAAGACGCGGAATCGGCTCAGTCCTGCACCGACTCCAGTGGGAGCTTTGCTAAGCTGAACGGCCTGTTTGATAGCCCCGTCAAGGAATACCAACAAAACATCGATTCCCCCAAGCTCTACACGAACCTGCTGACCAGCAGAAAGGAGCTGCCGCCGAGCGGTGACACCAAGGCCATGATGCTGGACCCCCGGGGCCAGCCCCCCGAGCTGGCCGCGCTGCCGACGCCCGAGTCCACGCCGGTGCTGCAGCAGAAGACCATGCAGGCCATGAAGGGCCAGCCGGACAAGGCGCACAGCAACCTCAACRCCTCGCGCAAGGAAACGCCCCTGAAAAGCCCTCAGTTTTTCCCTTCCAGCCCTCCCCCGCACTCTCCTCTAGGTCACGGGCACATTCCCAGCGCCATCGTCCTGCCCAACGCGACCCACGATTACAATACGTCCTTCTCGAACTCCAACGCGCACAAGGCGGACAAAAAGATGCAGCATATGGATCACCCCCTTACAAAAGCCTCCAGCAAGAGAGACCACAGGAGATCTGTGGATTCCAGGAACACCCTGAATGATTTTCTGAAACACTTAAATGAAACTACTGGTAATCCCAAAGCAATTATGGGAGACATTCAAGTGGCCCACCAGACTTTAATGCTGGATCCCATGGGAAATATGTCCGAGATCCCACCTAAGGTTCCCAACAGGGAGGCGTCTTTATACTCTCCTCCTTCGACTCTTCCGCGGAACAGCCCCACCAAACGGGTGGACGTTCCCTCCACGCCTGCGGTGCCCATGACCTCTTTGGAAAGGCAAAGAGGTTACCACAAAAACTCCTCGCAAAGGCACTCCATATCCGCCCTCCCCAAAAACTTAAACTCACCCAACGGAGTTTTGTTATCCAGACAGCCTAGCATTAACCGCGGCGGGTACGTGCCCGCCACGGCAGGCACAAAGATGGACTACATGCAGGGGACGCCCGTGAGTGTCCACCTCCAGCCTTCCTTGTCCAGGCAAAGCAGTTACACGAGCAACGGCACCCTGCCGCGCACAGGCCTAAAGAGGACACCCTCCTTAAAGCCCGACGTGCCCCCCAAACCCTCGTTTGTTCCCCAGACACCTTCAGTCAGACCACTGAACAAATACAGCTACTAGGACTTGGCTGTGCTAGGAGGGAGCGTGGCGGCGACCTGTGCCGGTTGYGAGATGCTGGTGGTTGTGGGAGACACGTAAGACAGAGACTTGCTTGTAACTAAAAAGAACCAAGTGGCCAAAGAAACTGTCTTGACTTCAGCAACATCTGTGTCTTGCCACCATGTAGCTATAGCAAGACTCTGTGCACTTGCTAGGAGCGAACAAACAGAAAACAAAGGAAAGTGCTGGTCATTACATTTCTTTTGTTTGGAGCTAAGGAGACATGTAGCACAACGGGGTGGGGGCTACTTTACTGTTCGAAATCGCTGAAAAAGTTCCTGGAAAAAAAAATATATCTGTGAGCAAATACTTGAAAAATGGGTTCCATTTTAGACTGCCGTTAAACGTGGTCCTTCCCATTAAATGTGAACATTTTAATATGTATGCATTCACCTTGCCTCTTGCACAAATGTCAGAAAATGGAAATGTCTCAACAAGTACCTGGGTTGATAACCGATTTGCTGGAATTCAGTCTCTGGCCCAAGTGTAGCATTCGTTTCCTTGTTTTTGTTTCATTTCCCAGTCCATGTGTGTGGCATTTTGTCGGTGCCGCAGATGATGCTGTGCGTGTGTGCGTGGATGTGCGTGTGTACTGTACACACTAGGATGTCCTTAGATTCCCATTGCATCGTTTGTGCTATGGAATTGTTTACATTGAGCGTGACTGAACAAGCAGAGCGGGCCGGGTCGTCCTCCCGCCGCGACGCTGCTCCCGGCCCGGGGCTGCGGCTCCCACCGGGCGGCCCGGCCGGCGCTCCCGGCCCCGCTCTGCCCGGCCACTGTGAGCCCAGCCCTGCCCTTCTCCCCCCGGGCAGCTACGAACCGAATCAGCAGTTTGCTTGGCAGAGGTCTGAGCCCTGGAGGAGGCCGCGTTTGGTAATGCCCTACGCTCCGATAGCCTCGCGTCAGTAGAAGGGAGGAAACATTAATTGGCCTGGCAGAAGCAGTCTGTGAAAACTCGACAGTAGTGCAATCAGTTTGTTTTTGTTGTGTAATGTAAGTTTTGTTTTTGGTTTTGTTTTTTTTTCTGAAGTCATGCAGGTAATGACAATATTCTGTAAATATTATGTGTGAGTTTACCTGAATCTGTGCATTTTGTGCCTTATTCATGCAAATGATAAAAGTACTAAAAAAAAAAAAAAAAAAAAAAGAGTCAAGTGTTCTCACTATAGCACATACTCCCTGAGTGCCAGTGTAAAGAACCCTCTCAACAGCGCCCAAAAAAAAAGATGAAAGGCAGGAATAATTAACGCTAACTAAAGGCAGCCTGCAGCCCAAGAAGACAGCAGCATTAAATCACCTTGCCATGATAAACATTCCACCCCGGCTCGCCGAAGGATCAAACAGTTACAATGCGGCATCACACGAGGTTTCTAGGGTAATGGAACACCTGCTGAAGCTGTGTAAGCCATTTAGGAGGTTTTACAGTATCCACTTGCAGCTGATGTTCAACACAGATGGCTATTTTAGCTTGCAGATACAGACTACCACATTGTTTATTGAACATAACTATAGAAATAACCRTGGCAGAGGCGTAGTGGTGAATTAGCGGGGCAAATAACTGCGACGGGGTTCAGAGACCATGGGGACTTCTATGATCTGTTTGAAGGGGAGAAAAGGTTAGTCACTGAAAACTGGATCTCTGTTACAGAACAAKGAATAAAGGATAGAAGTAGTCATTTCTTATGGTAAGGCTGTAAGGGACATTTATTGCCTGAGACCTCTGGATCCAAAAAAAAAAAAAAATCAATGATCTCTCTTCCTAAACACTTCTGTCTTGCAACTAAAAACACTACAAGATTAATAGCTATTAAAAAAGTACTCAGTTGTCAAAAGACAAAAACTGATCCGAATTCACTTCACAAATATTAATTCAGACTTGTGTGAAAACAAAAGATAAATGTATGTGAACCCTGATAACCTCCTGTAACATTGTGCTGCCTTGTAGATGGTAATGTGAGTTCTCTCAGTATTTATGTTGAAATTTCTAACATTCAACCTAGTCTTTATTCTGTTAATTTAATAATAAAAGATGCTTTATCCATTTGTGCAAAGGTAAACGCAGATTGTATCTTTTTTAATGGTACGGCATAAAAAAAGTAACCCTTAAATGAAGCTGCTCTATACTATAGAGTACTTTAACATGTATAGATATCTTGTAAACTTGTATTGTGGATGTGTAAATAATACGTTCTTTGGGTTTTTAACACCGCATGTAAAGTCAAAAATAAACTATTCCAATGGACCAACTGTCCGGCCTCCCTGTTACCGGGTCCTGGGCTGCACTGGAGGGAACGCGCCCGGGCGCTGCCGGCCCACGGGGGGGTCTCGAGGGAGCCCCTGGCTGCAGACAACTGGCAGCATCCTGACTTCAGCGTAAAACAGCAAATAAATAAATAAATAAATATATATATATACACACACACACACACATATATATATACACACACACACACACACACACACACACACACACTCCAGCTATATATAAAATACCAGCCTGGCTCCCGAGAGCGCAAAGCAGAGTCGGGCTGCCCCCAAGGCGCTGGCACTGCGGCTGGATCCATCTTGCAGTCGTGCTCTGGTTCCCCTGAACCACCTTCTTTTTACGGAAACACTGATTTGTGCAAATACAATACTGGTCTTCTAAGAGTCAAAGGAAGAAAAGAAATAAAGAAATAATTCCTGACAGAATTAATGGCAAACCTACAGATCATTCCTAAACACTTACTAATGCTTCGTAATTGAAATTCATGTCTCAGACAGATAATAACAGCCCAATAGAAATACACATGCCATATATTTAGTGGGTGCCAATATCACACATCATTTAAAAATAAAAGGGTAATTTAGTATCACAAAGCAAATGTGAAGTATTCTTTTAATTAAAAGTTGATTTGAGATAATGGAGTTTATGCTGTCAAGGTATTAATCACTTGAAATTACTGTGCGTGTTACAACAATACAATGGCACCTTGCTGTATTTTACTTAAATAAATAAAGTACTTTTAGGAAGACAGGCACGAGGGAAGTACCTGCCACGGTACTGAACAATACCCCACACTTGTCACGTCCCACTGTGTGTTTCCTAATGTGCATTCCTAATGCAGAAGCCAATTTAGATCTCTCTTTTRCTGATGTGCTTTTCCATTGGATGCACGCATGAAATGCAGAGCCAAACACCTCGCGCTGCCGTTGGCTGCAAACCGGGGCGGCTGCCTGAAAACCGCCCCCCCCTTCCCGGGCTCCTCCGCCTGCCCTTGGGACCTGCAGGCACTCGAGCAGCAGTGAGTCTGAAAGCCAAAGAGCAGAGAGGCAAGTTTAAAAAAAAAGAAAGAAAGGGGGGGGAAAAAGAAACCCCACAACGCTGCGGGCACATCGTGGTGAGATGATTGCAAGAAAAGCAATTTGTAAAGCTGAGAGAAGAAGTTATCTGCGTGACTGTGCGGCCGCCACACACTTGCGGCCTTTCAAATTGGGGTCTTAAAGCAATCAGAGTAGTTGGGAAAATCAGGACGCCTCTGCGCTCGTGCCATCTTGCTAATGGCTCACTCGGCGACCCCGGGAAGATTATGCAGGGCTTGTTCAGTGTAATGAGCGGCGGAAGACACTGTTCCCATTCAGGGGGTGTGCTGTTTGTAGAGTCCTTCATTTATGGAGGGTGTTTTTCACATTTTTTTCCCTCCTCCCTCTGTGGTTATGAACACTGGCAAGGGCATCTTGCAGGTAAACAGAGAGAAATCCTGTTCCTTCTCGGAAAAGGTTAGTTGCAGGAATGGGGAAGAGCTGGTTGGTATTTCCCCAGGTAGCTACTAATTTTATGGGATGCAAAAATGTTTTTTAAAAATAGATCCAAAATAAAATACTAAAAAATAAACCTCATAAAAGCAGCATCTGGACTTCAGGTGGGATGTGGGAGATACTCATATAAAAAGCAGTACCAAGAGACCCACCTACCAAGACTACGTTTGTTGTTCAAATGTCATCTTTGCACASTGTGAAAGAGCAAGAAACCAAAGGGTTTGGGAAGAAAATAAATAAGTAAATAAATAAATATTTAATTTGATTCAGCTTTGTTTAGCGAACTAGAGACTCTTCTTTTGCATTTCTGTTGAATCATACTAAAAAATGCCTGGCATGGGGGCCTGACTGGCCYGAGCAGCCCCTGCTACCCGCGAACACTTCTGCAGACACGTTGCCCTGGTCCTACACACATCTGAAATTATAATCTGTCCTGAACTCTCGACTGAGGGAAATGTTTCTACTCGGCCCAAAACGAAATTCACTGGAAGCTCTGATTTTTATTAGTGCCTTCTGAGGCCAGTGACGACCTGATTTATGCCCCRCTCCATTGCTTTTTTTCCTACCGTCACCACTGAGTTTCCTGAGCTCYCCTCATTAGAACCCTAACTAGAGCCCAGCCCGTGTCCCATGGCCAAGGCTGCTGACCCAGCGCAGCCGCTGGCGGGTGAGACGGCGTTCGGGACCATTGGAGGAAACCTGGAGGAGCCCGAGCGCTCCCCACAGCCGGGCACGGCTGCCCAGTGCCACGGGGCAGGAGGACCAGCTCAGAGAACCGTGGGCCTGGCTATTAAAAAAGGAGAAAAAAAAAAAAAGGGTGATGTTTCCCTTTCAAGGGATGGTTAAAAACCCACCCCGCACACGTTGTGTCCGTGGTTGGCCAGACCCGGGCAGCACAGATTTTCCAGGGCCACGTCCCGCTGCCGTCATCAGACAGGAGCAAAGGCACCAGCTCCCAGCAGAGGCCCTTTCTGCAGGATCCCCTCCCTGGCTGCAGCCTCCCCTCCCGCAGCTCGTCCCAGGCGCTGCCCCCTCAGAGCAGCGCGAGTCATGGGCAGGCATGGGAGCTGCCTGGACACGAGCGCTGCTAAGAGCAGCCCGGTGGGAGGTGATCTTTTTAAAAATTGGGTCATTTTAAGCACATGCTTCCTTTTCTGATGGTTCAGAAAAAGTGCTCGAAAATGACATTTTCCTATGCAGATGCTACACCAGATTACAAGTGCTCTTTCTGGCTGCTTTGGCAGCCCTGGCTGAAAGGCCGGATTTTCTCCTGCGGCGGATCAAACCCGGCGCTGCGGCACCTCCGAACAGCCGCCCCATCCAACGCCCCAACGGTGCAGGGAGGCGAGGGGACACAAGCAGAGCGGGCGCCCAGCAGCAAGGCTGCAGAGCCAGCAGGAATCCTCAGGGGCTACGTGTCAAAATAGCCCTGGTGCCTTTGCAAATCCCCACAGCTGTCAGGCCTGTTTAATCCCCGCTCTTGGGCTCAGCGGGGACGCGGGTGGCTTCCAGCGCCCGCCCACACACCTAAAAAAGAGGTTTTTCAACCAAAAACMCTGGCCCAGATATCCAATTTAAGCATTTCCACGCTATCCAAAGTTGTYGAACACATACTCGGTTTGGGGGTTGTTTTCCCAGTTGGTTTGATTTGCTCTTATTGCTGTTRTTTTAAAATTCTGCATTATTATTGTCTGCAGGTATTTTCCCCCAAGACTACTGCAAAAGTTGACATGAAATGTACCAGCCTGAACCCAGTTTTCTTCTGATTTAAWAAGTTTATGTCTGCCCACCAGGAATACATATTTTTAATTAACCCCAGGGGTTAAACAGAAGTTTACTAAAATAATAATATTTTAAATGAATAATTTGCTTTGGTTTGTTTCAGAAAGGCCCCATCTTACCCAAATAATCAGTTCAGCTGCAAAGAGATCAATGAGGTCYTTCAATGCAGTGAGCAGACAGCATGCATTAAAAAGTAGGCAACAAACATGATAGACTGGCAAAGCCAACACAGTCTATTATRTTGCTCTGACACTAAATCTATCTGCTAAAAATTCTTGAGAAAAGGTGACTACCCATATAATAACTTGGCCAAACTGAATAATTTGCTAGCAATCCTCGAGCAGACGTCCTGGCATTATCTGTAACCACGTATATATTCTCTGCTATAGCCTCAGGACAGAGGAAACCTGAGGTTCAGTTCTGACCCTCCAAGCAGTTTTGGAACCCAACCTSTGCTGTGTCTTCTCATGCCATAAGCGCACAAAACAGGCTACCATCTCCTCACCTATGGAATTACATATTGTATAGGTTGTCTGCCTATACAGACCAGGCGTTAAGGGCAGCGYGTTGTTATTAAGGAGGTTGGAGCATCCCGTGCACAGCGTCCGGTTCAAGGGCTGCGCTGCCTTCCCTGCCGGCTCCGTCTCACATACCAGCTGCTATTTGTTAGCCCAGGAGTGGCCACTCGAGGCAGTTCACAGCAGGTTACGCTCAAGAGCAAACACCAAACTCAAGGTGATTTAGTGTCAGCCGCACTCAAGCACAAGGAGAACATTAAACCCTCTAGTTATCTCCTCTCTTTCGCTGTAATTAGAATGATGGTTTTAGGTCATTAAATATAGCCACCATCAAATTCCTATCAATCTCTCAAGCCAAACGTGCCAACTCACAGAGAAAGGGGGTGAGTTTGCGCTAGAGACCGTGCAGAGCCAACGCGCCAGCCKCACCGCAAGCTGCAGAGGCCCCCCGGGGACTGCGCTCCCCAGGGAGACCCATCTTGGTTTATCCCCATGCTGTTTCTACAGAACAGAAATCACCCAGGGAGTCGCTTCTGGTCGTGTTCGGCAGGGATTTATCCACAGCACAGGGGCCCGTCACAGTTTCAGAGTGGTCCTCAGTGGCCCCGTTCTGCTCTTGTTAAGTAAACAAGACTARAACTCCAAAAAGTGCTCCAAGTAAAGCACTTCTTCATATTAGGTGCCTGGCTGAAATAAGCATTTCAATTAGATTCATTAAGGAAGTTATTACGTGTTAATTGAATAGCAACAGACTGCTAAGGATCACTTATTGAGGTCTAATAAGTACGTAAGAGCGAAATCTACTCCTCATGTAATTCCATCAGCAATAAACTAGTGCAATTAGCTCCTTACTAACAAACTTAAATTGTCAGGAATGTTGAGGCAGATAATTGGCACTTAGGAAGACACCTATAGGAAGTTAGTGCAGTGTCAATTAACATACTTATTAACTGTCCGCTTAAACTCTGAGCAAATAATTGATACCAATGGGCTGCGGGTTACCTGGTTAAATGCTATTTAATGCTTAAACTTTCATATTCAGGGAAAAAAAGAAGGAAAAGTCCTCTAGTCGCTTGTTTTGAAAATTCCTAGATCCCACCTCACTTCCAGGTGCAAAACCCGAGGATAATGATGATGTGCAACAGCCAACAGCAAGGACTGGGGGTGCCCGCTAAGGACCCATGCACCCCTCCCAGGTGATCCAAAGAAGGTTCATCACAAATCCTGAAGACTGGGAAGCCTCCTTTTACAGAGGAAACCACGAAGCACCACACGGGCAGCTGACTGCCCACCGGGCACTGGGAGAGACAAGGGGCTCTGGGATCGGAGCCGCCTCCAGCAGCCGGGATCCATGGATACATCAGCCGGGCTCCAAGGGCCGGGCAGCGGGATGCTGCTGCTGGCAGCGCACGCCAGTGTTAGGGCATCTGTGCAGACCAATTTTAGAACCTTCTATTTTAAAACAGGGTCTGCCCTCCCCACACACACATACCCTGACCCATCGCGTGGAAATGCTTCAGGCTCGTCCTTTAGAGAGCARTGACAGCACAGCCCCTCTCAGCTAGAGGGTGATTTTTTTTTTTTCCAGCTATGCCAGCAAAAGCCCTTATGTCGGCACAGCTATAATATGAGCAAAAGCAGAGGAAAAAACTTTATTTTTGCCCATACAGCTTCTTTTGCTCAATCAAATGATACAAGCTATATTTCTCATGCTTTTTTTCCCAGTGTAAGCGCCTTCTCCGCTCAGAGCAACTGCGCTGTCAGTGCAGCTCTACCCAGATAACTAGGGTGGAGAAAGATATCCTCAAGCGCTAGAGGATGCCCAACGCTGCCCAGAGCCTGCAGGGATCTTTGCAGTACAAATACAGAGCGGTGATGCCTCCTGCATCCAACTTCCCCAAGCTCCAGATGAGTTTTAGCCAAACCCTTCCCGCTCCCCCAGCCTCTCGGAGCAGCGGCTCTGCGTTGAGGGCAATCAGAGCCTGCCTAGAGCACGTTGCAGCCCAAAACCGAGGCTGGCTCCRCGGCCAAGAAAGACTTGGAAAACCCAGAAGTACAGGAAGGACTTGTCTGTTCTGTAGGAATGGAACGAAACGTATTTGGAGGAAAGGCAATCTCAAATAATAAATAATGCAGAAACTCCAAAATACCTTCCAAAGCTTCAGCCAGCCGCTTTATAATGCCATGTTTGAAATGCTGTGCTATTCCTTTGGACGTCCTTTCTCTCTCCACTGCTGCTGACGGTCTGTCGTCTTAGACACTTGCATAATTTCTCTCTTGTAACGTCTTCCTTGACTACTCCTCATGCATAGCAATGCTAATAATCTGGCAGCTTTCAGCAACATTTTTCTTCCTCTAAATGCGTGCCGGGTTCAGCGCAGGGCTGTTCCGTGGTGCACCTTGTCTGCCGCGTGCCTCGTCCACGACACGGGGTACCCGGCACACACAGGTGCCTGTTTACTGCTGCTCCTCAGCGGGGGCTCACGTGCTGCTTGGCAGTGTGCACAAAAATCAAACTGATCGATTAACTACGTTGTATAAATCACAGCTGAGCACATACAATGCAAGACTACCCTGCTATTAAACTGAATATAGTACAAATGAATACGAAAGCACAAGCCCTCCCAGAARAATGTATTCCATGATTAACTAGGGACCTTCTGCATGTGAAATGCACAAACTACGCAGGGGACAGTACTACGTGCAGTCATGTAGGTCACATAGAGGTACATATTTTATACTACCTGACCACCACAGAGTTTTACAGCTCTTTCCTCAGAGAAGATGGATTCCGATTCTACCATCTCTAAAATGCAATAATATAAATATGAACAATAAGTAAGTATTAAGCTCATTTGTCAAGGGGAGCTGGGCCATTCATCTCAAGTCTTGAAGCAAGAAAGGATCAGAAAGGCAAATGAGATCCAAAATTTAACTGCTAGTTCAGTCCTGTAACTGGATGGAGAACACACTAGTGCACTTCATGCTTGCAAGTTATTTTTAAGCACCTTCTCAGTCATCATTAAATGTTAAAAGGATCTTGTGTCTTTTGGAGAGGGTGCAGCTAAAGATCCTTGCCGTTTCCAAAGTTTCCTGAAATAGAAATCCTCACGTGTAACTTGCCCATATAGGATTTCAAATGCTTTTTATATAAATAATTCTGGTAGGAGCCTTGACCAAACTCATTCTGATGGCTTTGACACAACTGCACAGTTGGTTGGGAGACTTACAGGCAGTGCAAAGAGCAATCACACCAATCCAAACACCATCCCAAGAGCAGCCCATGAAGAAATGACCACCAAAGTAATCAGCTTGGCCTCCTCCTGCCTATTTAAACATTCTCCCTGCTGCACTTCATATCATCATCATAAAATCTGCAGATWTTTTTTCTGTTGTTATTTAAATACAGGTTTGGAACAAAGTTGTGTACAGTGTTCTCAGAAACAGTCACACACTCCTAAATGCAAGCAGCAGATTATAAATAAGAGCTTAGAATAAAGGTGAAACACGCAGACACCTTCAGAACATTGAACATGATTAAAGAAAATGTCCTTGTTCACTCTTCCTTTGAATAGATGTTAACAAGTAAAGCATTTTTCTTGTCTTTGTTTACTGGGGGAACATAAATACTGCATAAACTATGTTTTCCTGCCAACTAAGCATTGTCTACATGATGGCAGCTTGTTCTCTAACTGTGTTTATACTTTCAAAGAGCTGAAAGCTCAGTGACTGCGCAGGAACAGTTAGAGATGTTAGATGCATGTGAAATGTGTTTTTCATTAAATAACTATTTGAGAAAACTTGGAATGTCTCAGCCTTAGATTGCCCAAAAATCTGCAGCACGGCTCAAGAGGATACACCTCAAAGAGGTATTCCACTGAACACCTGAGGTCCTTAAGTCTAGAAAGCAGCTTCCTGAGGGACTCAGGACCAGCTTTGCCCAGACAAGTAAAGACAGTGATAGACCCCCCGAGGAGAACCACGGCAGCACTCGGCTCCTTGTGAGACTGCTGCATTAACTGCTACAGCACCTAGGAGCTCCGCAGGGACATGCAGATAGCTTGGGGAAATACCTTAAACCAAAACTTTGCGATGTCCTCAATGCCAGTGCACAGGCAGAGCTCACCGGGCTCCTCTCGCCCACCGCGCAGAGTGAACACCGAGCGACGCGCAGGGTCCTGTGCCCTTCGGTGGGGAAGGAAAAGGCCCCGTCCTAAGCCTCCCTTCAGGCAAGCGCAGGGACTTCTGCCAATTCAACATGAGCTGATCTAAACTTAACTGTTTCAATCTGTTTATGATGGGCTCGTTCTGCCTCCAAAGCTGCAAGCTGGCTGGAGACCCGCTGTTGGGATCTGTGAACGAGAGGAGAGTGAAGCATCCTCGGCAGCAGCCGTGCAAAGGCTTGGGAAGGAACTGGCAGCGGGTTTCCATGACACRTCTTCCAATGAGACCAAGGAAGTGCTCAATTCCAGTCTGACTTCCAGTCAGAACCCCAATTCTGACTGCCCATTTCCCGTGGAAGCCAAACAGGGAAATAGCTAAGACTGCCTGCTGAACTCGGCTATTACAAGCAGGGCTGTGCTCTATGGATTAGCGAGTGAAATATTAGCAGCAAGCACCACCATGCAGCGTGCAACATCTGGAAAAAAGTTATGGAGCAATTTTCATGACTTTTATAGGAGGAGAGAAAKCTGCAAATGGTAGAAGGTATAAAAGGGAACTCTAACAGATTGCACATTGTCGGGGACTCTCTCAGCTGTAGCAAACCTGATAATAAAACACACCATCGCCCCGGAGCTCAAACATCAGCAGAAWTAAGGCAGCCCCTGCAGAGAGTTTCCACAAGTGATGGGCTTTCAAAATGGCAGTTCCTCACTGGTAGGAACCAGTCTAGATGCTTTGCAGAAAGCCTGAAAACACTTAAAGGATCAAGGTCCAGCCTTGAGTGCGGGTTTGCTTTTTCGTGTTTCATTTGGGGACGTTTTCCTTGTTTGGTGCACAAAGAGYGCCGCGCTCTCCACTTCTGAGAGAAGGCGAAGAATATCTCCGATAAGCATCTCTTCTTGGGAGAATAAAGTGCAGATGATTAGTGGGCAAGAACAAAGCAGACAGGAGGAATTCTAGCGACAAAATGTTCTTGACTGGGTAGGATGAAAAAAAATAAAAAGCCCATCGAGAGCTTCTAAACAGCAGCTCGTGTTATTTGCAAACAGGCAGCACGGAGGCTGAGAATAGCCACGGTGACAGCTGCAGCCTAATTGATAGGAGACTCGCCTAACAGGTTGTCAGCCGCTGCGTGGCTTCTGTCCAGGCCACGTTGCTGCAGGCGCAATGGTAGAAACACTGACAAACGTTTACTAAAAATAAATAAAAAATTATTCCAGGGCAAAGGGAAAACATGGCTCCAAGTGACTACTTGCAAAATTGTGTTAGATCTCTAGGAAAGAGGAAAGTGAGCGGCAGGATGCGCGAGAATCCCCGCGGGGCCCGCGGGACGGACGCAGGCCGCTTGCCAAGGCTCTCCAGAGCTGTGTGCCTGTCAGGAGCGTTGGCTCCGGGTGCGCGAAGAGCTCCGCAAAAGCAACAAAAATAACCCCAGCTCAGCAAAGAGCATAGCCGGGCGAGCCGGCGAGAGAAAAATGGTATTTGATGTACGCAGGCGGGCCCCTCTAATGGGAGGAAGGAGGCCACGGGGCCCGTCTTCAACATCCTTCAATACTGCGCCCACTCCAAGCAACCCGCCAGCACCCCGGAGCCACGTCATGAGGCTGCCAATGTGCCCCGCTACGGGCTAGGAGGCTTGGAAGGATCTCCCGACTTGAGCCCCAAGTCAGCAATGCACCCAAGCAAGGCACAGAGCACGGTCAGGAAAGGAGAGTGCTAAAGAAGAGCGAGAAAGAATAGAGAGTCAYGGAGAGAGCAGGAAGGAGGGAGAGGTCGTATGGATGAAAGCCTGTTAGGACTCTGAAGACTGGTCCCTTTGAAGGGGATCCAAGTCTGGTAAATCTGCTATTCTGACTGGGAGGGAAACACTCTCCGAGGGTACCTGACATCATAARCTGTGCTATTGCTGGGCACGTGTGCGCAGCGGGGCCGGGAGCCGCGGGAACGCTGCCCCTCCGGATTTACAGCTCCATTAAGGAGACAATAACAAAGCTGAGGCCTGAAGAGAACCTTTCCACRTGAAACGTGGGCAAGACAGCAGAAACCAGCAGCACCAGCGGAGCAGCCCGTCTGCAGCAGCTCACCAGCTCTCCCCCTTGGCTTGGAGTTAGTGTGCTCCATGTTGCTCAGTCCATCTCTGGTTAATAGTGAAGGCCATCAGCAGCTTAACAAATGAACAGAATTCACAGAATTCATTCCCAAAAAATACCTTGTTAAGTCCTATGAAATTTTCTTGATTTGGTCACACCATCGTATTTGTTGTTGCCATCTCTGAGAAGGTCCAAAGGGGTTGTGAAATATTTGTGAACCGTGTTTTGCAGAAAGAGCCAAGTGATTTTGCCTAACAAACTCAGAAGCCACACTGTTTCCACACACTGCAAAACAAAGGCAAAATTCACAGAAGAATCATTAGCTCCTTTCTCCTTTACAGAAACACTAACACATTAGGGCTTTACGAGCCCCGAATCAAAACTCAGAGGGAACATTTCTCTAAAGCAACACACAGAAGTCTAGCACGATACCACCATGAAAGTTAATGGAGCAGTCGCACAGCTAACAGCTCTCTGCAGTGCTCTCCATGTCTGCTGCTCCGCACTGACGAGTCTGTGGGCAGCCCCATGGATGGGGGCTGTGCTGCAGCCGCAGGGTTGGTCCAAGGGAGGTCACTGGAGCCAAGGGTGCTGCTCCAGTTGAGCAGGACACTGGCAGCAATGCTGGCCTTGAGAAGCAGGTTTYCCTGTTGTCCTTTCAAGCCCCAGCCTGCTGATGACCATCTCCTCCGGAAGCACAGGTCCCACCAGGCCCTTCTTCCCTGCACCAGTTCTGCAACACAGTCTCCAAAATGGGTAATACGGGAAAAAGGAAAAAAAAGAACAAAATTCTGAGTAAGGATCAGAACACAAAGTTACCAACCCAGGGAGACAAATTCCTCAAGGGGCTCCAGCTTGGGGGATGCATGGGAGAGTGTTTCCCCTGTGCAATATCCTATTTGCACAAGCAGACACATGAGAAATCTTTCTAAATAACTACAGCAGTAGGTGAGCCGATTTCCGAATTTTACAATCAAGTGTCTCTGGGTTGTACACGTTCTGAGAGTATCAATGTAAGAAAATTAAATCACTCAAAACTCTGCAACACAGTCCCAGTCCCAGATCTGGCTTAAAATATTAGTTACCCCTGTCTCCTATTAGCTGTAATGAAAACTCAGTGCCTGGGCCTTGGGGAGCATAAAAATCCTACTGAAGGTTAGACATCTGCCTCATCAGATCCAGGGTTTGACGAAGTGCAAGGCGCTGCRTGGGGAAAAAGCTGCTTATGGAAAGACCTTTTTTGGGTATTGCTTATGAAGCAACCTCTGCAGTGCATGCTCGGTCACCCTACTGCATGAATCCAGGCTTACACTGGAAACCAAGAGTCTCATTTTTTTCCATACAGAATCTTTCTTACTCGCTGTAAAAGACCCCCCCGACCAGACTGGGTGACATATAAGAGCATGATCCTCTTATTGACTCTAATAGAAGCAGGACTGAGCTCTACAAGAAACTTCTATTGAAGGCAGGCATGCTCTTTTGTATGGTGTTTTCGTCACTTCTTCACTAGACCTTAGAAAGCATTAACCTGTTTTGAATTCACACCACAACTCCTTAAATAGTGGACTCTCACTCCAGGGGCTCAGGACATGGAAACACTGACCTCTTGCATCCAGGGATTYTGATCACGAGTCTGCATCCCAAAAATGCAGGTCAGGTTTAGATTGCAGTTCAGTCTATGAGCACATTGTAGGACTGAGGAGTTATTTTCCAGGGCACGTGAGTTAAATGCTCCATGCTGATAAGTAAAATGGCATGGTTACAGAATGTAAAGGAATTACTGCCTCTTTACAGCCAGCCCACTTCAGCAGAAATCTCTGCAGGAAATAATGTAGAATCACTTTCTCACCGAGCAAACCACTGAAAGCTCTTGCTTATTGACAGGCAGCAAGAGACAAGAGGTAACAGCACAGGTGTATTAAAATGCAGCTCTGGACTTAATCATAAAGGTATTTTTGAGTTGTTGTATAGAAAAAAATGAGTTAACCCATTCCCTCAGAAAGCAAAATCAGAGTTTCTGAAAGGCCATTCAGGCACTGCCTGTGTCACCCCCAAGAAGCCCTGCTAGACCCAAGGCTCAAAATCAGGGAAGGATTCTGAGCCCCTTAGAAGGGGCCACACCAAGCTAGGGCAGTGAACAGTCACCCTCACCTGCACTCTGCAACCAGCCTGCMTTTGATTCATCTTCCAAGTAAAGTCAAGTTGTTCCTACCACTGTCTCAGCACTGTGGTTTGGCATTCAAGTAATGTGAGTTTCAACCACATTTCAGTAAAATTCAACAACCAGACCAATTCCCCCACTAAAACCCTACCAAGACACAGCCCCCTGTAGCCCACRTGACTGCTGCAGGAGAGTAACGTGTGATTAGTTTAATTGTATGGGACACAAAAATTATTTCAGGCACTGCTTGAAGGCACCTGGAGGAAAGGGTAAGACAGCGACAGAGCAGCGCATGGCTATCACCAGTGTGGTCTCAACACACTGCTGGAACAGCTATGGGGCTAAGGAAAAAGTGAATGACACTCACGGAGAACATGCATGAAAAAATCAGTGCCAGAGAGTGGCTTGAACAGTTGTAAGGCTGTAAAAAGAGAGTTGCAACAGTGATATTTCTCYTAACCAGCAAGAGCTAATGACAAACAGTTAGATTTAATCTGATAGAAAATATGTGCTGTTGCAAACAAAAAAAAAGCTTGGAACTTGGTGAGCAGACGGATGAGTCCTTGCAAATCTGTCTGGTGTTGCTTAATCGCTATTATCTCCCCACACCTGCTCGCTTTTGCAGTGTGCAGGCGAGCTCTAAGGATCCCTCATGAGCTACCAGACCGCAGACTTCTGTCTGCAGCAGAAGAGCTGCAATATCCTGGCTCAGCAGCCCATGCCCTTTGCTTGGGCCTCTTTCAGTAGTACCATCAGAGGGAAAACAGCACAGAGCATCAGCAGGGCTCAGGGGCCCTCTGCGTGGCCCTGGCAGAGGGCTCGTCCCTATGCTTTACTCCCCGTTGGCAAGAAGGGTCGGGCAGGAGGCAGCTGGGTGGAAAGCAAGCAAGCTGTACTGGGCTACTGTAGAAGGAAATGTATTGCAGCATGTCAGGTCCCTCCATCAAGTAAGCTTAATTTTGTTCCAAATGCTTCCTTTTTTTCTGCTGACATAATGATATGACTAAGGATCACCATTCTAACACATAAATAAACTCTATCTTTTTAGATTACAACAGTAACTTATCACATATTGCATGGCAATTCAGTCATGACGCTATGAAACCAATGACGATATTTCCTAGAAGGACCCAAACCCCCCAAAACTCTGTTATTATTTAGGCATTTTTCTCTACATTTGTCAATTCACCTAAATCCTGTGTACAACTCAGCAAGCTTTAATCCCTTTGCATATTTCCAATTCAGCAATATCACCCTTTTAGCTATTGCATTTGCTTTTAATAGAATTTTTTCCTGTGGTTCATTTATATTCAAGAGACTATTCAGGTCACCCAGTGCAAATATTTTTGGATCACTGGCGATGTCATTGTCCAGATTCATATTCACTCTATTTCCTCCGTTCCCAGAATGAACTTAGTAGATATGAGACGCTGAGAAAAGCCCTTGTTCTCATTCATCTCATATTTAACCRAAGAAGCAAAACAGAAAATAAATGAAATCTGATTTGCATGAAATTGTGCATTCTGCATCTCAGTGCTGAACAGGAGACTTTATGGGCTAGGAGTTCTGGCACGTCCGTTGTCTAGATTTAATTCTTTTTCTTATCACTTGCTTGTTTTCCATTGAAATGAGGGGATGATGCAGGCAGGTTTCCACAACTCAGGATGCACCACTTCACCTGGCTGCTCCCCCCACCTCACTAACACCACTTCTAGCCCCAGCTCCTGGGCTCGTGTCCATCCAAACTTTCCACCCCTAAGGACTGAACCTGCAGGGAAGGAAGGACAGGGCATCTCCACGGGCTCTGCAGCTGCAGGGCTGCCCCACGCTTCCCCCTTCCAGCTCCTGCTTCCAAGGGGAGACGCAGAGCCCTTCCACCGGCGGCCACGCTCCGAGTCCAGCCTCGCTCGGCCTCTCTCAGGCTCTGCTTCAGGGCCAGCCCCAGAGCAGCCTCTCTCCAGCAAGCAGCACAGTAACAGATCAAAGCCACGAGAACACCACCATTTCTAAAGCTCCTCCTGCAGCCGCTGCTTTGTGAGCTGCCTGGAACCGGGGCCAGCTCTCAGATCCCTCCAAGCACAACCTGGAGGCCAAGGCAGTATCGMCAGCAGCGCCAAGGGACGCGGCAATGTGCCAAGCCATACAAAATCAGGCCCTTGTTCCTCTCGGGAGAGACAAAGGACATGAAAGGGGAGCTGGGAGCGCGCGGTGCAGCCYCTCCTTGCCCGTCCCCTCCACAGTCATTCCTGGCGGCAGCAAGGGCTGGAGCAGCTCACAGGGGAAGGCAGCAGGAGCCCCTGCAGTGGCCCCGGGAAWCCACGGGGCTTGGAAGGGTCTGCACTCCTTGGAGGCTGCAGTGAGAGCAGGAACGGGGGCAGAGCAACACCGAAGCTGCTGCTAGAAGGAAAAGGCTAACTACTCTCAAAGCTAAGAAAATAATAATAAAAAAACCTTCCCAGGCAGTTTTTTTTTTTCAGCTTAAAAGAGCAGCTGCAGCTGGGCTGGTGCCAAGCATGCAGCCTTGCGCGGCAGACGCAGGCTGAACATCACAACAGCTCTGAGTATTGATGGTTTCAAGACCTGAGGAGTTGGAGGGTAGTCAATGTTCCCCTTTCCAGCCCTTTAACCCTCAAGCTGCTGTTGTATTTTCTGGGCCCCACTTTGGGGATTACTCATGGACTCAGGCGTGGGTGAGGAAGACCTAGAGCCAGGAGGAGCAGGTTTAATCCTAGCACAGCCAGCTCAGCTCTTCATCTTGCAGAGGCAGATAACTCGAACACCATGCAGTTCATTGAGCAGGGGCTGCTCAGAGAGGGCATTAAAAATGGAGTGGATTGGCTTTACAGCATTTCTCTAAGTGCAGCAATTTGCTTACAGTGGTCCAGGGATGAAAACCTCTCCTTCTCTCTGTTGCTTTGTAATATGCCAGATGAGACGGTTGCTGCTACTGCCATGTGGCGAATTTCTGTGACCTGTCAGGATGAAAACAGCTGTATAAAATGACATATAATCACAAACGCCTGCAGTCTCCAGATAAAGGCAGCACACAGAATAATACAACTTGCTTAAATAATATGATTRTGATCAAAAATGTACCTTCTTTTTTTTCACCTGACACCATCATTCAGATGAAGAAATTGTATTCAAAGGCAACCTGTTCTTTGTAGGTGAGTGGGTGTCTCTGTTTTTATTTTAAAAAATATCTTTATAAGCTTAAGTGTCCCAATTTCACAGCTCCTGGATTGCAAGAGGTGTTGCAGGTACCAAGTCACCCTAGGGTGGGTGGAAGTCCTCAAGAAGAGCAGCACGTGCAGCCTCATTTCAGAGATGGGTTTTAGCTGCAGGGACTTTTCAGAGCCATGATAATGAAGACACTCCAAGCAAGGGGAGAAGGACATGGTGCTGGGCTGCTATYCAAAGCCTCTTGCATCCCAGCAGATTGGGTATCACCCGAGTGAACAGTTTCATACATGTTTTCCTACTGCTGTCAGAMAAATAGGAATAGTATTTCCTATATCACTTCCTCTCTTCTCCTTAGAAGAGGGTGAGGAGGCCTCAGATACTCTTTCTTGATATGCGGGTGGGAGAGAAGCAAGGAAGAGAATATCTACAGGGCTGGTAAARGTGTGGTAAGAGCAAAACCAAGCAAGAAGAGGGGAAAAAATGAACAACAAAAAAACAAGCATCCAGGTCAGGAGAAGAGGCAATAGCATGAATGTGCAGCAGCAGYACCAGAGAGAAACGTCAATCAGGAAGCGGAGGTCGCTGAAAGGGGAGTGGAAGTCTCTTTTAGAAGAAATTTTGTGTGGCTAATGAATGGGATGCAAGGCCCTAAAAGGAGAGGTCTTCCATAGGTGATATTGTCTGCACAGTCCAAGGGAGCTCTGCTTGGTAAGGGAGCCAGGAGGCACAGGGATCTGGAAAAACTGAGCAAAGCGGAAGAGGTAGGTAGAAGAGACAGAAAGAGATGGATTAGAAAGARGATGTTATTTTGTAGAGCAACACAGTACTCTGCTGGGCCACAATCAGCCTCTGAATGCACCTTAAACTCTTACTTCCCTTTTTTTTTCCCCAGTTGGATGGATAATTGCCTGACTATAGAATTATATTCATCATTTTTATGTCTGTGATCTCYAATGCCAGCACAAGGAGTGCTTTTACACAAAGCTATGTCTCACCATAGGCTGCAAGACTAGAACAGGACCCCCTTCCCCTTCTGTATTTGAGATCAGTCTCTAAGAAAAGCACAGGAAACATCAGGAATTCCCAAGGATCGATGGGGTAAGATATTCCTATGGTTTCAGGCACATATATTGTATTCCTTCCCCAAGCCTTTCATACACAGCCTGATTTATTAGCCTTAGTCAGCATTCTGTCTTGTAAGGCTGCCAGAAAAGCACAGTGGGATGAAACATCTGGTAAATTTGCTCAAATTCTATTATGAAATATCTTCAATTCAAGTTTCAGTGAAAAGTAAACAAGTCATTGTCTCTAAAAAGTGATTCACTTTGCTGCCAGAAAACACTGGCACTCAGCAGTAGGCATTAGTCCTTCGCTAGGGCTGTCAAGGGCCAACAGCTCCAACCACAAMCCACTCTGGGCTAGGTAGAAGACCACGCAGCTCACGGCTGGTTTGATGAAATCCAGCTTGTTCACCAGTGGCCGCACTGGTTGTCACTGTCTCATGGCCATGCAGTGACATTTGCTCACATTTTTAAAGCACATAGGGGCTGTCCAGAGAACACGGCACACAACTGCCTTGCATCTCCCCTGCAAGGGAACGTGGTGTGGATGTTCCTGGCTGAGCTAGCACCAAACGAASTGGGTCCAGCCCTGCATGGAGTATATCTGTGTATAGGCATGAGCCTGTTCAGAGCCAGCACRGGGTTTCTAATATAGCACAGCATGGTGTCTCACAGAGAGTCCCGAGTGAGGACTAATGCTAAGTGTGGTGGCAAACAGGACTGCAGTCGAGAAGGGGAGGTACTAGCAACACTGCATCGCCTACCTCCAAGCTGGCTCCAGGCTCACAGAGTCCCTCGGCCTCAAACTTCCAAATCATCCTTCCAGGTAGGGCAGCAGCCTCTATTTCAGCCTCTAAATTGGAACGGCACCTATAGAGAAGCTGCTTTTGGCTTCGGCAGGTGAATTCCAGGCCTCCTCAATCAGTCGACTTGTTTTTGGGGAGAGGTGAATGTGCCCATCAAAGGCTTCTTTAGCAGTAGTTTAATTTCAGCAGAAAGGCATTTCTCTCTTACCATCAGCAGCTTTGATAAGTGGATGTGCTGTAGGAAAAGAATCTATTGGTGGGTCAAACTAGAGCTCTTTACTGTACTCATCCACAGGGGATATTTTTTAATTGGTAAGGAGCCCTTATGGAGCCATTTGACTTTCGCATATACCTGTGGGGCATGGTATATGTGAGACAAATTTAAGTAAGAAAAGACAGATCAAAGAGACAGTGAACACACTATAGATCATCATTAGAGGGAACAGAGMGAACGAAGAATTAATCCATCTGTAAAGGAGTAATTACCTGCATTTAGGGCAGGTTATGCACTTGATAATGATATAGCAAAGGATATGCTTATCTGTGCAATCCACACAACATGCTGCCTGCAGTCAACACACTCCCACATGCACTGGCACAAGCTTTTTGAAACTGGTTTTCCTTTCATGCCCATTCTAATGTTACACCACGCCAAGCTGCTGCAACTTGGACATGGAATGAGGCAAATGTCTGCCATGCTCCTTGGCTTAAAGTCATTCCAGGACAACACAATGTAATGGAAGCAAAACAAGATATGACAAAAAAATTAAAAATCAAAGTCATCAGGAGCAGCATCAGAGCTGCAATATCTCTGGATTACAACTGAGAAGGTTTAGAAAGTGCAGACAGTAAAACACCTGCAAAAAGGAGGGCAGCATTCAGAGGGGGAAAGTGTTCGCAGCCCAGGCTAGTCCTGAAGAGGCAGATGCTCTCCACARCTAACCTAGGCAAGAGAGCCTTGAGTGGGGAGCTGCAATACAGAGCTAGCAGCAGTGCGGCAAACACAAAACATCYGAGACATTTTTTTGAAACACAGTCTGGAAAAGAGAGTTCTGGCAACAGAGGAAGATACCGGGCCAATCCCATGGCAAGGCAGCAGTCCCAGCTGGGAGCTGGTTGAGTTTGCTGAGCAGAGGAAGCCGGTGAGCCCAGGCCAAGCCGAGGGGAGAGGACCGTCCCTTCCGCTGCAGGCACGTGCAGGATGCAAACTGCCACTGGAGTTTGTCCGGATCTGCAGGAGGCTGGGAGCAGGAAGGCGCAAGAAACTCGGAGCAGCAGCTAAAACACAAATGCCAGAGCCTGATGTTGGGGGGAGCTCAGCGATRGGCCRRGAGCAGCACAGCCRAGGGGAGCCCGGAGCAGGAGRGGYAGCTCAGCAGGTTTTGGCCGGCACRCTGGCATCCGGGTTCCCTGCTTAAATATTAGCTTTAATGCATCCCCTATAAAACCAAATACGTTCTACCTGCTGCATCTTACCTCCATGCAGCACTTAAAAGAAARAGATGCATATAACATATATATATACACACATATCTGAAGGAGGGATGGCTCTGCATGACCAGACATTACCTCCCTACAAAAACATAACACAGATCARGTCCATTTTTGAAATGCTGAAGTTAAACAAGGGATATTTTCCATACTCAGGGTAACATATTTCCTTTCTGCCAGGCAAAGCTGAGAGAACCGACCAGGCGCATCACCTGCTTCCCACTTCTGTGGCAGCAATRGGCAGCTGTAATCTCACAGCCCTGGGCGATCTGCAGCAGCCTCTCTCTACTCCATCCCTTTTCCTCACATTTCTGCCCTGTTAGGTAGAAGAAACCATGAGGYCGATTGGCAGGGAGAAGCAAGAGATGTCAGAGACCTCTCTCGCAAGCCCCTGTAGCTCACACAGCTCCAGCCATCAGCAGAAATCAAGCCYGTTGTCTTGCCCCGAGCTCCGAGCCTGGGAAACAACAGCAGGGAGAAGGGCACGGATGCGGAATGGGGAACGGGGAACCGCGGGGCGGCTGGGGGCAGCGGATCAGCTTCTCCCAGGAGCGGCGCCCRTCGAGGCAGGAGCTCGCCCACTCTCGCCTCAGCCGACAGGGCTCTTCATCTCTAGGGGCTCTTGCAGGCTCTGTTGTTGTTTCTAATCTCACTAGCTGCCATCTCAACAGAACTTTTTTTTTTCCATTAGTTCCACGATAACAGCAACTTATTCTAATCAACAAAGATAATGCTGAACAATCCAAGAAAACCCCATGGAGAAGAGAAAGCCCTTTTCCCCCCATGCAGCTTTGGTGACGGGGACTCTGRAAGGGGTGCCCAGACCCTCCCTGACCAGTCCCTGTGACTGAATCCCAGCCCCAAGGGGCCAGGCCCCATCTCCTGTGGGACAAGCTCTCCTCAGACAAAACAACTGCTGGGACAAAGCTCCCAGCTCTGCTCTTCACATCTCTCAGCTCCAGCACATCCTATCCAACACACCCTGCCTAGTCACTGCCCTCAGTAGCATGAGGAGCACGCAGACCTYGCTCTGCACCTACAACCTGGCTCCCCCAGGCACACCGGGTCATCAGCCCAGCTYAGCCATGGAAAAGCGGCCTCCCAGCCATCCCACATCCACCCTCCACCACCTCTCCGGCTTCAAGAGCCTCTGCTATCAGGCTGCCCTGAGGCAAGATTGCTCAAGACACAGTTTGAGGCAAGACAGGGAACGCAAAGGGGCAGCCGTGTTTGCTCTGCTCTGTTCCTCATGAGCTAGCACTGCCTCTCTCCTCTGCTTCTCTTTTCTCCCTTTCCTTCGGCCTTAGGAGCAGCAAGATTTGAGCAAGAGAAAAAAAAAATCTTTTAAGATGCTTTAGGGATATGATCAATAAAAATTAATGGATTTTTTCCCCCCCAGGGAAGCACAGGCTCCACACTTCCTTCTTTCTTTTCTTGCAGCCCCAGGCCTTTTGTTCTCTGGCAAAAGCTCCCCATTGAAGTGTATGGCATTTTCTGGGCACTATATCTTCAGTATATTCTTTGCAGCARTGTAATTTTTTTGATAGTCACTTGAATAATCAGCAGTCAGTGCTAAAATACAGCATTGTACATTGACACCCCTAACCCCCGGGAAGCAGCAGAAGATGAAGAGGAAAGCCTGCAGTCCTTACTGGCCTCATTCTTTTTCCCTTTGAGAACTAACTCTTTCTTTCCTACATACAAGCACCCCATACAGTTAAAGCCAGCCCTAGTTATCTATAGCCAGCTCTTGTTCCCGCTCTTAACAGCACACAGCCACAGGATGGGGACTGTTTAAGCTAGTAGGAAACTACCATGAGGCTTCTAAAGTTGTTCCCAGGCGAGTTGTTTGCCCAACAGCTCTCTGTGCACCTAGGCTATATACCTCTTCAGAGGGGATGACACCCAAAAAGAGCTGGAGAGTATTTTAATTTGTTTATCCTGGTTAATTTTCTAAACATGGACCATAAGGTTAATAAAGAAGCTATTAGGTCCTACACTTTCAGTGCTAGGATGTATTTTATAAATAATTTAACAAGGCAGCAGAAATGAAGGAAGGAGACACAGAGCCAAGCCCAAAGGAAGGAAAGACTGTGCTCTTATCACAGCTGAAACCATTTACTTTTGTTTCATGTAGTTGTATTATTTCTTTTTTACTATTCAGCTTTTTTAATGCTAATTCAAGTTTGCTGTTGCTTGCTGACAGCCAGCCATATGTGACCCTTGTTCCTTATAAACATTACACGCTGTGCAAGAAGATTATGTGGATTCAGACAATGGGATTTTTTTCCCCTTCCTGTAAAACTAAATTCTATCAGCCGGTACCTGCGGCTTGCTGCTTCCTCTGCCTTTACAGCAGAACCTGCTCTGAAAGTACAGCTTCCAAGGCTTATACGGGAATGCTTTTCCAGTCAGGAGAGCGCCTTAGTGGAGGCTCCTTCTGCCACCCGGCAATTTCAGGCTGCTGTTACATCCTACAGTGCTCTTGTCCTCTCCCAAGAGCACAGCTGCTGCCATCAAAAGGGAATCTGAAAACCAGAAGAGGTGGTAATCTCACCTGAGACCACGCTACCATTGCGCTTGTGCGGTAATGATCAACTCCTTTACTCCTGCCTGCAGGGTGAGCAGGGGGGATTTTGAAGTCCTTAGACCATCCTTATTTAGCTGCATTGCTAGTAAGTGTATTTTGGACCTCTATGACARCTGCCAAGAGAAAAAAGTCACAGAAAAAGCCCCGGGACCATTTTTGACTCAGGAATTCCCAACTTGGCTATTTGGGCAAGGAGGTGCAGGAACRCTGTAGCTCTGCAGGCACCCGTGCACCAAGAGGCCTCCTCAGAGGCGGCGCTCAGCGCTCGCCCGCACCCAGGAACAGGATGCTCAGCACCTCAGGCAAACACTGCACGGCAAGTGGAAGCTGAGCCAGAAATCACAGGGATAAGGCTTTGATTAAAAGAGAGCAGAGAAACAAGGCCAAATGGGGCTCTGTCTTACCCGGTCATCACTAAGTGCTCTCAAACATCACACAGATGTCTCCGAGAGAGACAGACAGGGAAGGAACCCCTTTGAGAAACAAAGCTCTAAAGGCCAAGCAAGGGCTGGCCGTACTTGGGGATTTGGGAGAGTGACTCGGATAACTGCGCTGATCCCATTCCCTGGGCGGCTCCCAGGAACGAGCCCTCCGAGGCTCTCGGAGCAGCGGTGCCCATAAACACAAGGCTGAAGTCTAGCTTTAAGCRAAAGCAGCTTTGCTGCAGACAAGTGCCACCAAGGATCTATTGCTTGTTGAAAGACTGCCAGTCCTTCTGAAGGTCTTCCCTTCAGACATACCCTGCAAACAGCAATCCTTCACTACTAGGCTTGTTACTCGGCCTTGGAAAGAAAAAACGGAACAAAGTATTTTGTGATTCAGCAGATTAAGTTTTCAAAGAATGAAGGCGCTCCAGGGCAGTCAATCACTGGGAGAAGGGAYACAGGAAAATAAAAGAATGGCAATATAACTGAAGGGTATGAAAAAGGCAGGCATTTGAGACAAGAGGTGGACAAGAAGGCACAGGAACAAAGCCGAAAGAATAAAATTTGGCTAAGAAAGGCTGAAAGGAGGAGTGAAACAAGATTCTCAAGTARTAAAGACAAATAATATTTTCTTTTCAAGTATATAAGAAGCAAAATGTCAGGGCATCTAAGAATGTGCCAGGGTTATTTAGTAACAGAAAACTGAAATGAAATACTTACCAAGTGCTCATAAGAAAGGATGAAGGGCTGAGGTGGGGGAGAGATCTACCTTTTCACAAGAGGGTTTGGAAAAGAAAGCAGCCCAGGTCACAAGTGAGAAAGAGCAGAGAAATTACAGCTGTGCATAGGGGAGCACAGTCTCCCACCCAGAGTCACAGATGAGGCAGGGAGGTCTCCTGAGAGCGAATCTTAAATATATGTGAGAAACCAGGAGAAGAAAAACTGGTTCCTATTACATTAATCCACAATATTCATTAGCTCTATGTATGGCAGAAGCCTGGATAAGCTTCCAGGCTTGGGTACTGTGAGGGGCAGAGATCAACCTCAGGAAATCAGCACCACATTATTTTAGTCTCTCCGGCGCTTCTCAGACTTCATCATTCAGAAAGGCATTGTCAGGTGGCCCAAGMTCTCCTTGAGTGAAACACAGGCAATGAAAACGCAAACAACTACAGGACTTGTCCTACAAGCATACACCAGAGCAGAACAAGTTGCAAAAAGAAAACTTTGAGGAACAAAGTGAAAAAGGGAACATTTCTGAAATGGAAAAGGCTTCAGGCAAAAAACACTGAAACTTCATGATCAAGCTCTACTCRCTATTCTCAATGCTCTATTTAAGTGTATATATAAAGTTATTATTATTGATATATTTTCAGTGAAGGACAGGAGACTCACAAGGTACATACGCGCATAAGAAATGGACTTAGGAGACCAGTGAAACRGCAGTTGATGGAGCTTTGAGTGAACCACATCTGGATGCTCCTCCCGAGCACGAGCACTGCCAAGTGGCTGCACCAACACGGTACCGTACGGTACCACCTCCGTCTGCCCGACCAGGACCTAGCCTGCAAGGAAACTCCCTGCCGGGACAGCTGGATGACAAAAAGCCCAACAACCATTATCTGCTTGCTTTGTATTAAATCTTACTCCATATACAGCTTTTGAAAACAAAATGTATGGCCATAGGGTTAGAATCAATATATTGTAGCAGCTGGGGAACCATTGAGGAAATACTAAATATTGCCAAATGCTGATGCTTTCCCCTTCAGTTGTTTTTGCTCAACTTGGAGCTTTTTTCCTCAGCCATCTCTCCATGATTGCTATTAGAGCACAAGGTGACCTTTCCATGCTTAATTACCCGAACAAAATACACAGAACATTAATGCCAAAAATGCCCCTTGTGCATTCTACCRCATTTGCAGATGTTTGCAATAATCCAACCTAATCTCTTCTTTTTAAGGTTAGGGTGAATCAGGTCYGGAATAAATGAAGAAAGTAAACAAAAGAAATGAGAAAGGGAAACACATGTTGACAAATACAAGCAAGGAGATGGAGTTAACATTACAGGTAGCAGACTGTTCCCACCAGAGCCCAATGCTGTTCTGAAACAATCACTTGATGATGGTGCTTGCCTCTACACAGCAGTGTTCACGCAAGCATCTCGAGCCACCTTTTGGGGACAGCACACCGTGGCAACGCAAAAGGCCTAGTACCCCCATTTTACAGAAGAGCAAACTGGTTTATACGAGTGCTTTTACTGAGGTGGTTACAAGAAGGCAGTGAGGACTCCAGGAGCATAGCTGAGCAGTTCTTCCTTGCAGGGCACCGATTGATCACTCTGATCAGCAACATTCACCCCACAGGTCTTYAAGTGGAGGCCAGAGAAAGCTCTAGTGGGAAAGCACCTCCAAGAGGCTGCAAGTATGACAGATCCAAGCACTCTCTGGAGGAGCCAAACTGTGACAAAGAAAATGCTAAAATCTGTCTCTATATGATGAGGCACTTAAGCAGTTCAGCCAATTAGACTGCTTGATTGGCTGACACTGCCAACACTATCATTTTGCACATGGGGTGCTGCACGCACGAACGGAGACGGCATTTGAAGGTTTCGCCTTTTGTCAACCCTTTTATCCTCCTTTGTTAATATTAATTTCACTAACATTTCAACTACAAATGCTTTGGGCAGCTAATAAATTAAATCACCATTTATTTAGTTACTGTTTGGTTGTTTAAGAGCTTAATAGCAAGCATATGTAGTGACCCGAACAAGTTTCCTTCTGAATTACAGGATTTCTCATCTGTAGTTCAGATATCAAGATAGACCAGCTCAGCTCCACCGGAGGGCTGGCGCCCTCCAGCCTGGCGCCCACATGGACACAGAGGGATTGAGATCATTCAAATGCAAATMCCCCCCAGGGAGCCATATACAGGCAGAGAGGAACAATTGGGAAATAAGGGGGACATTAGGCGAGAAAAATGCCCCTCAAGCAAACAGTTTGCTAGGCACTAGGGAGACTGCTGCCATAGTGGCTTTCTTGCACAGACAGGCCACACAAATGGTGTGAATCAGTTTGCAGGTCCCTACTGTGCAAACACTCCTGAAACATTTCTAAACCTGCCCCACATACAGCATGGAAGAATGAAGGAACTGTAATTAGCCTTATAATTTCTCTTGTCTTTCACTAAAATAACACTAAGTGGTTATACAACACCCTTTACTAAGAAGAAACAACACTGCCAGATATAGGCAGTCATCATCTCTCTTCTACAGATAACAGGAGGTATTGCAAGGATAGACTGAAATTAGCAATTATGCCTATTTTTATGCCAAATTCAAAATAATTAAGGCCTTCCTTTAACTGCTAATGCAGATAAAGAGGTCTGCATTTATTTAAATCTCAGTGATTTCAAAGGKGAATGTAACTTGGCTTAAGTGATATACCCAAATTCTTAGAGGAGTGCTTGGGTCCACTTCCCATGGGAGAGGGGCTCACAGACCTCTCCTACTGCTCTGCACTGGCCAGCTAGAGCACAAYCAGATATAGCTGGAAACAAGTCCACATGAGTCTGACCTTATGTTGTGAGCTTCCAACAGCAGGATGAGYACACGTGTCTGCTACTGATGGCTTGGTAACTTGAGCGAACTACAGTTTCCCCACCTGATGGAAATAACAGCCCCGAAACAGTCGGTTATTCCATGAGAACATAATCACAGTCCTTGACATATTCACTGGAGCRATGCAGGTCCTGAAGGTGATGATAAATCCCTCCTGATAGACAAATTTCAGATTAGCTACAGAGATTTACACATAATTAGCCTGGATTCACCTCCATGTCACTCCATTTGTGTTGTTAAAATGGTGCTGGATTGAGTGCAACCATCACCTCGGAGCTGGAGCCAGGCAGAGCTCTTCAGGGGCACCAAGCTGCAACAACGTGGCATTTTGGGAGGATTAGCAAGTAAAAACACGCAGTGGGGCAGGGTCTTCAAAGGCCCTTGCTCGGGTCTGATGTTTTTTGAAAGGTCAAAACGCAACAGACCTGCGGAGGCAACAGGATACCAGGGYATCCAACCCTCCCATCCCACAGGGCAGGACCAGGGCACCTGTGACACTGGTGACAGCTGTTTGTCCAGCCTGCTCCATGGTGCTCCATGCCAGCCGTTCTCCTTCTTCGGCTTCAGCCCCATCTCCAAGACAAGCGAGAAACTGTCCATGTTTCTGCATGCACCAAAATGTCACTGAAATTAAAAACGAGATGGATTTTCATATCAGACAGTTGAAGGCTAATTACGACAGTGCTTTCCAGCAAACCAGTGATTGTAGGCTAATTTTCTGTTATGAAACAGAAACCAGGGTTAATGAGGCTAATTGTGTTTACCAGTGTTTCAAACAAAAAGGAAGCCAATTCAATTTTGAGGCAAGTTCTTTGTCAGGAACAAATTGAGGAAAATTGCTACAGTTGTATCAGCATTTCCCAAAATTGCTTAGTATCATGCTTGGGAAACTAACCCTGTTGAACATAAGCTAGTGGTACAGAAAATAAAGCTTATTAGAGAGTAACTGTATCAGGTTTCAAATGCACAGTGGTGTGACTGACAGCAATAGTGGGGCTGTTGAAAGCATTGCAACAGGGAGTCATTAATAAAGCGACTGACCCTCTGTCTAGCGCTACTGAGGTACTACAAGGAGAAGAAATTAAGAAATCAAGGTATGTAGCAATATCCATCAGACAAACAAAAGCTTCAAGTCCCGTGCCTCAGCCGTGACTGATTAATTAACTCCACAAGCTGGACTAAAAAACGAATGCATTACTGCACGGCAAAATTCACAAGCAGTTTACGTCCTCCAGGAAAAAAAGAAAGAGAGAAAAGAAGGTTCTCCTAGAGCAAGCCAGTAATTCTAACAATTGCTCAGAAGAGCTAAGTGCATTTATCGATGCATTTATCGATGCAAGAMATAAGTAGTTTAACACAAAACAATGTATCTGCAGTAGCACGAGCAGCTCCCTTGGAGAGGGACGTTCCTGGTCCCTCCGTGCCACATTCCCAGCCGGGCCAGGCGGCAACGCGCTGGTTTTGCGGCGTAACCAACCAGAACTAAAATGCAGCCGTTCTCATTTGCACTCCAGACTGATGCCCAAATGGAGCTTGTGAGGAATACCAAGGCTCCCTGCTGCAAAACAGAGGCACAGGGGCCAAGGGTTTTCTTTACGGCAAAATCTGCAAAAATCTTGCTGCAAAAAGAAAGGCAAAATGCATTTTCCTTGCCTCTGTGCACCCGAGGCAGAAGCTGCCTGGGGTTTGCTAGAGGCCCCAGTCTGCTGCAGAGGGGAGTTTAGGTGGTGACATCTAAAGCAAATCCACATGCACACATCCAGCTGGCCAAAGAGAGCTACTTAGGAGGACAGCGAGTAGGAAAACGATAGCGCCAGACAGCAGCGACAGTAACCAGGAAAGCAGAAAGCAGAAGAGGTCCTGTGGGGAAAACATGGAGCTGAGGAAGGAAGGGAATTAATAACGTGATAATACATCAACAGAAGACAGGATAAAAAACAGATGGGAGAGAGGGAGAATCTGGAGATTACACTGAAATATGGGGAGATCCTGGCTAAAAAGGGCAGCGAAAATCTGCGTAATGTGAAGGTCTGTAAAGGTCACCACGTCTCCATCCCACGTGTCCCATCAGAGAGTCTGCTTGGGCAGAGGGACGCCGGGCAGCCAGCAGCAGGGSAAATCACATCAGCACCTGGCTGGGGCTGAGCCCGTTTGATGCCTTCGCGCTCAAGGCTCCAGCTGGCGGCTCTGCTGACCCGGGGCCTTCTGCAGGCTGCAGTGTGGAGCCTCGGCTCCCCTTTAGAGCAGCAGCGTCTGCAGCCCTCCCGCTCTGCCAAGTGCAGCCCTCACTAYGTACGTCACCGCTCGGCTGTCTCGGTGAATCTGCAGCCTGAGGTATGAACACCTCCCGTTCATCTTAATGGGATGTTAACCTCAAAGCCTCGTTGTGACTATCCAAATGCTAATACTATATTAAACAAGTTATTTAACATACAAATGCTGGGCTTAAAGTCACTCACGTTTGTACTGGAGAGCTGGATCTAGCTTTGATTTTGCATCTGAGACCTGCATAAAAATCATCCAAACAAAACAAATACCTGAAATTCCAGTCAAGCTGTGGTTTTCTCTGAAAATTGAGTTTATTTTGGTTTAGACATTCAGGGAGAGGATCAGTCTTGAATGACTGCTGTATTTCCGTACTTATCCTCTCCAGATAGAAAAGCRTTTCTTCTGTTTGCTTTCGCACAGAGCTACTCCCCATGCCGCTTGGGTTTACAAACTTTCTTATTCATGCTTCTGGACCAGCCTCTGCTGTGTTTCTTCCCTTTCTCTGCTGTGTAAAGGCTTTGATAAGACATGGAAGAAAGAGCCAAGTRAGAGGCCAACCAGAGCTGCGAGACAGCCCAGATGCCCCTTCGCTCTTGCCATGGGCTGCCATGCTGAGGGTGGTGAAGACRACTCATTTTTGGTTACCTAACCAATGTCTCACTCCCCCTAGATCCCTGGTAGCCTTCAGATGCGCTGGGGTCCACCACACTCTGAAGCCCCAGTCGAGCCTGGACTTGGCCTTGAACCAGGATTGCAGCGCTGGGCTTGCTCCCAGAAGCGTCCACACATCCATCAAAAAATAGATCAAAAGACAAATGAAACTGTCTCCRCAGATAAAGCCCTTTTCAAAAAGTTATGGGGGAAGAGGGAAAGGCGGGGGGAAGCGTGTGAGAGGATTTAAAGAAATATCTGTTGAAAGATAAAATGAGCAAGACACTGTGATGAAGAAAGTGAACAAYGAAACAGAATCCAGCACAGACGGAGCCAGTGAAAAAAAACCCACATTACTAATTACAGTAAAGATCACGTGCCTAAAATGTATAATTAGAAATTCACACACACAAAAAGATAAAAGTGACCAGTGAGTGCTGCTGTAATCAAAAATAATACAGCATTGTATATATTTAAAAAAATTCTAACACTCTCCAAAAATAGACATAATGGGGCTCATTAATAGAGTTTTCATCTGAACTAAACAAGTTCCCTTTATCCACATCCTACTTTTTCTTASCCTGCCAAAAGAAACCCTCAAGATAAGGAGCCCCCCCGCCCCACACATCCGTGGGGGAAGGCTGGTGACAGCCCAGACAATGCTCCCCAAAGAAACCCGCTCCCATTTCACACCCTTTCCTTGGCTCCCTGGCTCGGGGTGCTCGGCCTCTGCCTGAACCCGGGGCTTTCCTCCTGGTGCAGCCCCGGCAGGGTGTCACAGCTCCCCCCAGGGCTCACACACCTTGGCCCGACAGGCAGGCGTGGGGTCCGAGCGTGACAAATCGCTGCAGTGGGAAATCCTCACCTGCTGGAGACTCACCAGCTAGAGGAAGTATTAACATTTCAATAAAATCTGGAGGCTTAACCTACCTGCTTACAGCATCTTTCCCCCCCCGCCCCTTTCCTAAAAACAAACATGCAAAAAACCCCAGTTTGCAACCAGGGACACCAGGTCCTTCCTCTGGATTTCTTGGAAGTTTAATTATAACCTGTTATTACTTGCACGCTGGTATCTCTAGCAGACACACAGGCAGAGCCAGCTGCTATTTTGAACTTGTAATTGGTTAGAGGGTCAGGTTTCCATGCAGGTCACAAGCGAGAGGTCTCCTACCACCCCGAGCTCAGGAAAGTCACCAGAAATTCAGCTGTGAAAGCAAGTCCACAGAAAAGGGCATGATCAGGCTGCAAGTATTACCTAAACCCTAGAGAATTACAATTTAGTATCTTATTTACTACTATTTCCAATTCTGAGTACATGCTAACAGCACCGTGCGCTTAATAAGAGAGTCTCAAGGGCATTCGTGACTGCTAATATTGCACCATCCAATCTCTGCAGAGTGAAATTACTCTGGAAAGGCCATAATCTAGCAAACTGGATTGCTTCTAGTCTCTCTGGACTATCAGCCTAGCAGAAATGGAGCGATCTGGAAAGCTGTCTCTGAGCAACCACCAGCTCTTCCTGTTGTGCTACAAAGGACGATAAATATTGCTACACTGCACTAGAGTTATCCTTATTATGTCTCCTAGGTGCCGTTTCATGCCACATGGAAAAACACTCATCGAGGAAAAGTACTGAAAAAGAAGGTGACAGATAAAACACCTAGGCTCTGGTTCTTAATTTGCCTTTATTCCATCAGCATTTTTTGTAACCTAAACAGGCAAATGTTTTGTGGATTCAGATGCTGGGCAAAGAGAGATGTTAGGGCTCAGCACCTCTGAAAATTTTAATTAATGACCTAAATAAGAACCCAGTTCAAGATCTATAGGTTTAACACTTCGGGCTTCGGGTCCATAGGTCCCATTCTTCAAAAGGAGTAGTGTTTTTAACCCTAAACTTTTATATCAGGTTTTAAACACATTTTCTACACCTCCAAAAATCTGCGAGCCATCGACAGCAAAGGAGGGAGGAGAACAGAGGAAGATGAGCAGTGCATGAGGAAGGGCATGGCAGTCTGGAAGGATCGTTTAACACATAGGTTTCCACAGAACAGAGGAGAAAGCACCAGAAGTTGCATATATACTCCAAGAAATGTCATAAAACCTAAATAGTAACTTATGAAGATACGGGGACTTACACTTTTCTTACTGAAGTCAACAACAGCTTTACCACTGACATCAGTGGGAGCAGGACAGGGGGCCAATAAATCACTACAGACACTTCTGAGAGAAGCATTCCCAGCAATTGCCTGCAGTGGTTTGGATGAGAAGACCTTGTTCTTTCCAAGCAGCCTGCCCTGCAAAACCAAATAGGCCATTTCATCAGAAAAGCAAGGGGAAAAAAAGGCATTAGAGTCAGTAAAATACTTGCCAAACAACAACAAAAACAGATCCACTCTACATTCTTCAGGCTAGAATAAATATATTTTGGTCTTAAGTTCACCTTTCAATTTTGTTTTGCCATCATGCTGAAGCATCTCCCCCTGTTTTCCTGGACTTACACGTGCAGTGTGGGTTCAAATTAGCATATGATCAGTCACCAAAGATGTTAAGTGCATTATTGAGATTAGTCAAGTATGAAATTCTTCTGAGGAAAAAATATTTCAAAAAAGATGTAAACTGACCTACTTTCACAGCCCATTGTTCCGAATTAGGAGGATTTCACTAACGATTGCATTTGTTTCATCTTGTCAGAATGACTTGTAGCTCAAGAAATGCATTGATCTACAGGTGAGAATTAACCGTGGAACCCAATGACTTCTGCCAAGGTAGTGCATGTAGTTAAAAATCTTTCTGTTGGTGTTTCCAAAATTAAAATTCAAAACTTAACAAAAGCACAACTCCCTAGAAATCTCAAAGCACCAGCTAGAACTTAACAATTCCTTCTCATTTTGTATTCCACACTAAACCCAAGGTCAGTTAACAAAATATATTCTGTGAATAAAAGCATAATCATTGGTGTAATTTGCAGTGCAAATGAAAGAAAATCATTACTGCCTAATTAACAGTACATATGTCAAGAATCCAGTAAGAAAAACAGACTGAGAAATAGAATAATAATAATTTTAAAATCTAGAAGCTTTTTTATCTTCTGCTCTGAACACAATCCACAAGCGCTGTGTGTTGCCTAATTTCTTTAATAAATAATTCACTCCAAATTGTGGACATTTTCCATAGCAGACATTTAAATCTCTAGAAGGCTTAGTGCACTAAATAAGAGGAGCTTCATTAATCATTCTCTGTTCCTTAAAGCTAATTTTTAACTCCAGATTCTTGCTGCAGAAAACATAGCTTTTACTACAGAGTTCCATACGAGAACTTTTAATAGCACCTCCTCTAGGACGTCTGAGGACCTTTATGTATTTTTCTTAAGAAAACTTGGGTGCTTTTTAACAGAACGTGTCCAAAAATTCATTAAAACAGAGCGGGGCCCAACTCTAGTCGAGACAGTTTCTGCTGGAGGTTGCTTGCTGCTGCACTGAGGCTCCCAGCTCCACAGCACAAGGTGAGCAGCAAATATCTCTTTCAGCTCGTCAAGGTCAAGAGAAACCTCTGATTTGCTGGGGGACAAGCAGAGAAGGCTGCCAGCATAGCTGTGCTGAGCATCACCCTGGGCTCCCTCAATGTGCAGCCGCCTTTGGGGGCCTCCATGGGGACCAAAGGTAATAGCAAACACTGGGGTGCTGCTTGCAAAATAACAACCACCCAAACTTCCAAATTGCTCCCACAGAACAGGAGTAGATCAATGACATGAAGGACTAGTACAGAGGGAAATGATCCTGCAAGCCCTCAGCTGAAGAAAGATGTTCTGCCAATAATCCCTGCACCAAAGAGAGAGTGTTCGGGCTAAAAATCACCAGGCTGCTCAATGTGCAGGGCCTGTCCCCAAACTGACATACTTCAAAACTGAGTATTCTTTTCCAGGATGGAAATACAGCTATGCTGCTGATTCCTGTGACAGCTTTTGAAAAAATAATATTCTTAATATCTTTTTCATTTCAAAAAGCAGGCAAGTGGTTTATCTTTAAAGATACACAACTTTAAAATGAAGTTTCCCCCCAGGCACCCCAGCAAATAACAAAGTTCAGACGAAATCATTCCAATAAAAGCCGCAGTGGGGTGAGAGATATTACCGTGACTAAGTTATGATGAAAGTGTATCAGTGAACAGGTGAAATCAAAGATAATTTATTCCCGTCAGTATACAAGTTAGCTAAGGCTTTTTTCCCATCGCACATCCTATGGGCTCCATGAATCCTGAGTGTTCGCAGTGTCTACCCCACAATTACCYGCTCCTCCACAGAGGGGGACATTTGGGATGTTGTCCACAGCCTGCGGTACGGGTAATTATCTGTCTCTCTAACTCTGCCCTAGAAACACCCTGGAGTTTATACCCTTTCTAGGTTCCCCACTCAATGCAGTCAAAAGCTTACTCTACACGTAGCTTTTTAATAAACCAGGGACAATAGAAAGCACAACACAACCACTGGCTTCTAAATAAACCAAAGCACATTTAGAGGCACCCACCCAACCCTCCCCTAAGAGAYGCGGCCGTCCGCACAGCAGGGCAGAGGGCAGACGCAGAGACAGCTTATTACAAACTGCCCTCACGAGCCAATGTTCCGTGGGTGAAACTACAGCGTGGCTCCGGATCACGAAACCCTTGTCTGGAGATGTGCGACTTGAAGAGGCCTGACACAGTATTAGGAATAATTAACTGCATTAGCATTCACTACAGGGCCAGGCATTGTTCACCCCCTCGCAGGATGAACTTTGCATTTTGCCTTGATTAGCGGCCACACTCGAGGAAAACAAGTCTGAACACTGAAATTTGCAGACAATTTTCATGCTTGAGGAGAGAGCRCTGTCTTATTTTGCAGCACAAGCACTGTATTATCCTTCAGTGCAACAGAGGAAGATGTCAGCATCAGACATACTATATGTGACAATTTAAATGCATGCCCTAGGGCTTAAAGTAGCACAGTGCCAAAGTCGAGTGATACRAGCAATCACAGACAGGCTGACCTCAACTGCAAGGCTCAGAAAATAGGCTACATTTCCTAAATTCTGCACTGGACAAGGCCTCTTTATAAGAGATCCTGGGAAGGAGCTCATTTTCTTTTTTTTAAATTGCATAGTCTGCCAATAATTTCTCCGAAGCTTGAAAGTAAACAGAAAATTTTCTTCCCTAAATCTGTTGTTTCCCTCCTCCCGAAAACTCGGTTATTGTTTCASTCTTTTTTGCCTGGTTCCTGCTGAGACGTGGTATCTACCACACAAGGGAGAGCACTGGCGGCGTGCTCGGAGCAGAGCCAGCACGGACGGCAAGGAGCGCAGTCGCTCCCAGACCCGCGGCCTTCTCCAAAGGTGCTTGGGCGTGGGATGGTGCAGAGATGGGAGGTCACCTGAGGGATTCAGGTGGGACATTTAGGGAGCTCAGCAGGAGGTTGGGCTGCAATCACAGCCCTTTGTGAGTGCCCCAACATGCTGTGTGGCCACACTTCCAAGAGAGGAACTCCTTCAGCCAGGCTTGCAATGTCTCCCATCATGGAAAGGGCACCGCGTGGATAGGAAAGGGCCTTCACCATAAACCTTCTATTGTCAATTTGACATCAAGTGAATAATACTGGTACCAGAGCGGAGAAGGGCTCTTTGGTTCAGAAACAGCAGCATAAACTCACAAAAGGCTCTGCATGTAGCTCAGTAGAAACCCATTTTCAACTCTTCTTCTTAGAAGTGTTGGAGAGGCTGAGAAACCAACTGGTCCTTGTGCTTTGCTGAGTCCTGGCGCTGCTTTTCCTGCACCTCCTCCTCCAGCTCCACCTTCTGCCRGCTCCATCCACACAAGCTTCTGCCCTGGAATAACTTCTCCTTGGCTGCTCAGCAATGTCAAAAACATATTACTGGGAGCTCGGACCTACAAGGTGCAGATAAATTATGAAGCCAAAGAGCTTGGCACCTTCTAGGCGAGAGACAATCCTGTTCTATTATTTTAAAGCATCCTTGCCAAGAGGCTTGGCCACTTCTTGGGGCATGTCTGTCAGCTATTCAGACAGGCCGCCTGCCTTGCATTCCKTTTGTTCTCTCCAGCCTTTGCCTATCATCTGTTTTCCATCTCATTCCTCTACCTCCCATTCCTTAAAAAGTATTTGTAGGGCTGTAAAGAATCCCTTGGTCTCCTGGTCTCTGCTGCTGGAAGCAGACTCRGTTTTGTTACTTGTTCCAGGGAGCTGGCCAGGAGCAGCCACTTGCAGAGAGGGTCAAGCCAAGAGTTGGGGTTTTGTGGGGTTTGTGGTTTTTTCCTAGAAACTGTGCAGCCTGCCCTTTTTGCAAGTATGTCCATAGCCCTTGTACTCCTGGCTGGTACCAGGGCCCAGGTAAGTGTCCCAGGCAGCTGCCACCGCTGTAAGCCACCGAGCTGGGACCGACACTGCCCTTCCCACACACACAGCTGCCCCCAACTTAGCTAAGAAACTGAACTGATTCTAATTAAAACAGTGCAACTCCTGCAAAATGCCCTCAAATGCAGTCCAAAAATAGATTATTTAGATTTACTTTACATTTGTGCCTGATTAAACCCAAATAAGCCACCTTCAAATTAGAGGCAGTGCATGGCTTTAACTAACCCAGCGCGGTTTGTCCTTCCAAATGGGTACCATAACAAGGAGCACACAAAAACATGGAGCAAGTATTAGCTTGGACGGTGAAACACAACATTAATCTGTCACCCTCTGACCCGGCTCTGTATTGCCAATATGTCAAACATCTTGCCTCCGCATAGCCAAAGTACATTCCTCGCACTCTGCTCTTTGTCAATAGCTGTTCAAATCTTTCGCTGCCAGTGAAAGTCTCAGCGTTTTCCTACCCCCTCCAGCATCAGCAGAGCTTCTTAGCTCTTTGTAAAAAATACAAATTAAAAATATCGACAAGCTTTTCACTGCTTTTAGGCACATASAAAAAGCAGCTTCATCTGCTTTTTCCCTTCTTTGCAAAGGGAATGCAATGCCTGTGGATTTTTAATTCCACCTTCATCTTCAAGGCAGACTTGAAAAACCGAGAATCTGTTTTTATGTGGGTTTTATAAGAGCAATTTCAGAGCTTCTCAGAAGCAGCTTAACTGAATTTCTACAGTCCTACATGCGAACCGTTTGGGGATCCTTCAGCAAAAAGGCGCTCTGCAAATGGACAATATTTATCATTGCCAGAACCCACACGCAAACCAAACGGACAGAAAAGATGTCCCTGTAAATCAGGACGCTCTGCACTTGTCAAGYCCACCAGCAGCGACCTGCTAGCGCAGCTCCCCAGAGCACCCGACCAGCAGAGCAGCAGAAGCTCATCCCAGGGGACACGAGCAGCTTTCAGCCTCTTTCTGCTAAGATGCACCCTGTTTATTTATTTTTTTAATTATGCCAGAGAATTAAGAGCAAATGAGGAGGAGGCATCTTTTGATGCCTTGCAAGAAGACCCGCAGTGCAGCACACACCTCCCGTCGGTGCCTGGCAGCACAGCCAAGGTCACCACGCAGCTCTGGTCATGGGCACCACACATCCACACCCCCGCCCCAGCTACGGGCTATTTCCATGAATCTCCCTAAGTTTTCAACTTCCTTAACTCTAGCATCCACACTCCTATTTGTCTGGAAGCTTCTTTTGTGTTTTTTATATGGTTTCCCCCAATAAAAAAACATAGTTTATCAGCTCCAATGGCCGTCTCACATGCTCCCCCAGAGTTCCCAGCCCTGGAATAACTTCTGACGAGCTGTGATTTATCTGGCTGGTCAGAGGTTACTGTACACAGAAATGCAATTTCTTCCCTACACTCCCTCTATCCTTCTTTGGCAACTCCAGGTGTCATCAGCAATCTGCTGCATGCCATTTTATAGTCTTCCCCCTAGTATTTTATTCGACTACTGTCCCYTTGGCTGAACAACATCACTTAGAAAGGACCGGAGCCCTTTCTCTATATATATTTAATTAGTGTAACTGCCGATTTATGCACTGAAGAGTTGAAAAGCCATTCACTGTAGCTCTGTTCTCGCACTGAGATCTGTGTGTTGCCTCAGCCTGACCTTTGAAGAAAATGTCTTTTTATTCCTGATTGCATTCATGTCTGGAATGATGCTCCTTTCTGGAAATTAGTGTTCAAAATTGCCTGTTTTCTTCTCAGTTCTCAATTTCAAGTTACATTAAATACCTTTACGGTCTTGCATTAGTTTTTTTGAATTCAGTGCCTTGATGACCCTCTTGAGCCTGGCAACTGACAATATCAAAGTCAACTTAATTCTGGGAAAATAAATAAATTTGCCTGTGATCCTTGTGCTTCTTTAAATAGACAGCAGAAAATTCTGAACGATGAAATAAGCCTTTACTACCTCCTTTGCAACAAGCCTATTGCTAAGTTGTTTTGTCCAATCTCCTGTTAAAAAATGAGCATATAATAGTCGCAGTCTAATTTCCTATCACGTACACATATCAAAATTTGCTTGTCTTTCTTCTGTCTTTTTTCACTTTTTTTTTTTTTTTTTTTTTTTTTTTAATGTCCCATGATGACCTACAATAAACCACAGAGACCATCAGACCTGTTGCCTGCCTTGGCTTCTTGCTCAATAACCCAGGTGGAGAGGAAGCCTTTGACACAGCATAATCCTGTCCAGAGTCACAGAAGACAAATTAAGTTTTATTTCTTCTTAATTACTCATTTAGGACATTGGCAGTGGCAAGGACAAATTATCATCTTTGGCTTTATCATATCTTTACTTGGTAATGGCCATGCTGCTCTTTCTGCTATAAAATTTTCAAAATACTTCTCTCAACAATGCAGAATTTTCAGGACAAACAGGAATAAAAAGAAATAAAGAGGACATAAGACCCAAAATACATTTCATTAAATAATTTGGATCAAAAGTTATCTGAGGATTTGTAGATTATGTAGAAGCAAGTTTGACCCACAAATACTGCTGCACACTAGTTATGGTCTAGCCCTGTGCTCCTCAGGGGAATGGGAATTTTTCATTTCCTTTAACAGGAAGGCAATGGAGCCTAAGATATCTGAGAACACAGCAATGATATAAGATCAAAAAGACACTTCATGGTAAGAAAAGGCATTTACTTCACAATATTATAAAAAGCTCTTCCCATTTTTCTTACTAGGTGCTCTAAGATGCACTAAAGTCTCCTTTATGGCATTGAAGATTTACAGCACTCAAAAATGCTATGCACACAAATGCCTTTTTTTAACTCTTCTTTTCTTTTTTTTAAATAAACAGAGACCTTTTTTCCCCTATTTGAAATAAAACTGATGTTAGATTATTATTGGAGGCAAATCTACATGCCAGCATTCATCAAACGAGGCCAGTAGGTCCACTGTTAGCTCATTTTAAAAATGCTCCCAGCGAGGGTTGCCTAGCACTTGCACCAAACCAGATGCACAATTATGGCTTCAGAAGGCTAATTTTTAAGCACCGGGGACTGAAAATATTGGTCTAACAACAAGTCAAGACCAATACTCCCTGTCATTTAAAGCAAGCTGAATGAGAATGAAGGTAGCACAAAGAAGTCAGCCAGGCAGTGATCACATTAAAGAACATGATCCTGTTAGAGGAGCAGACAACAGAAGCAGCAGATAGAAGCTCTGAGCACTGCAGAAACAACAAGCGACAATTTTAGCACTCTGTATTTCTTCTTAAAAGATTTAAACTCAAGCAAGTACTTCACAGGCATACTTTAATCTGACATTCAATTTACAAATTATCTTCCAAGGCGACACAGAGAATTCTCTCAAAGTCTCTTGAGGAAAAAAAAAAATAAAAAAAGCACAACAGACATCAGCCCTTGTAGGCATGATTTCCTAGAGGGTCAAAAGACCACGCAAGCACATGAACAAAATAAATATTACGAAAAAGATTAACTTCATAAAACCCAATGTTAGCATTAACTATTTTAACCAGAGTATTAGTAATAAATATTTCAGCAATGCATTCAGCAATAAATACATTCACGAGTGTACAAACACAGTTTTCTGCACCAAAACAGCCCTAACAGCTCAACAAATTGTGGTCAAGGGCTCCAACTCCTGCTCACACTCCTGCCCTGGCTATCACGGTATCAAGGGGAATGGAGTTTCTTTAGCAGATTATATTCAGTTCCACGTTAGTTATAATATAAAGATCTCCATCAGTCTAACTCTTTCATTTGCTGCTTTCTGCCCCTGTTCTTTCCCTGTGTTGTTTTTGGGTGTTAGCTGTAACACGCACAGCTCCGGCTGCCTGAGGAGCAGAGGGCAGATCCACACAACAATCTTTGCAAACCTTTCGCTATATTCACGGATGATAACTGCACACTAACATTAAGCACATGATACAATGGTTCATGTTACATTGCTTCAACTGTAGCATGTCATGTTAGGTCGGCCAAGGTCAACATGCAGCGGGACGCGAGACGATCTAACACGATGCGGGGTTACTGCCTCCTGCGCTCGGAATCTCGGGCTATGACACAGAAACAGAGCGAGCAGATCCACAGAACAGCTCACTGCATAACACCCCTGGGAAAAGGGGGCATAATTAAGGCACTGCAGAATTTTGCCAGTATTCTTCTTAATAAATTCAACTCCAAGCTACTATGATATGTGTTCAATTTTTTTTTTCTTTTCTTCTTAAGAAGGGGCTCAAGACGTAGTAAATCAGGTTGGAACTTGGACCTCACCACAGGAAGCATCTAAAATAATTCAGTGGACTTCACATTCCCTGAGCACTCTCCTAATATTTTCTGCTCTCTAGACTTCCACGAGCTCTTGTTTCACGAATAACGTGAGTGACAGCAGCGAAAAAAGTCCCAGGAGATTTTGATTGCAAGGAGTGATTGGGGTTTTTGGTCTGCAGACTGACAAGTCAGAAAAGAAATATTTAGCTGCTTTACTAAGCTCAATATAGGTGAGAAAAAAGATAAAACTTTAAAAGAAATGGTTAATTTTGCAGAGTCTTAACTCCTTTCTGGACAGTGTGCAGCTTGCAAGGAGCAGGCTGAGCTCCCTCCTCGCTCACACCCCTGATGGCAGCTCACCAAGGGGGACCTCAGCACACAAGCAGTCACAGGGGATGCTATGTTCAAGCTCCTCTGTTGCATGCACACGTCCCGGCTGGTTTTAGCCTTTGTGCCTGCTTGCATAGTTGCATTGGACATGACGTGCACGAAGGATCACAGCATTCAGCTCTGCTGACACAAAAGCCAGTCAAATTCTCATAGACAGGAGATTCTCATATTAGGTTAAACTTTTCTATTCAAATTAGGAGCATTAAAATCCTATAAATGAAAATAGAGTTATCTGGGGCCATTGAAATCATCTAACGTATGGCAAGACAAAAAGTAGAGCGTCAAGARCCCATCTTGTCACTGATGCACACAAGGAGGCATCATCCTGAGAAGAAAGCTGAGCTAATCGCAGCTGACTTCACAGTTCTCTATTTTCTGTTCGCCTTTGTAAACATGAAGGTAATGTTTTCCTTTTTAGTATTCTGTGACAACAGAAAACACAGGCATTATTTTATTAACCTTTAAATGCAATTTGGTAGTTCTCTTTCCATTTCAGCTTGGGAGCTTTGATGTCTGACTGACATTGGATATACCTTAAGGGCTCAAAAAAGCAGTTCAATAGGCTTCACAGCGTTGGGATAAAATAAAGAACAGGGAGAGAAAATAAATAAATAAGTACATACACACATATTTCCCTCTTTTATGACTTTGAAAGCCACAGCTGTCATTTGGTTCCTCACTCTTCCTGGGGGTGAGGATCATCTGTCGAGACRAGCACGGCAGAAGGCTCGGACTGGCAGCGGAGAAGCCGGTATTTTTCACCTAGTCAGCTGGCACAGCTGAACAGTACCCCAAAAACCAACCCAATTGCACCCCATCTCTGGTACCAGTAGCTCTAGGACCAGGCAGAGCTGCAGAACAGCTCCCCAGGCCCAGGCCGTGCTGATAGCAGCACCTCCTGCTGCACCTCCTCACCAGAATCCAGCAATAAACTGGGCTCTTGAACCTTAGTATGCCAAAATCTTGACTCAAAATGCAACACAAAGCAAACATTATTCAGGCCAGAAAAAATAATCTTTGGAGTGAAACACAAGGCCCTGTTACTCACTCTGAGAAGCCTTCAGCAACACAAGCGCAAACCTTAATCCTAAATCAGACCCCAATTACACCAAGACAACCCTTCACTATAGGAGGCAGACACAGGTCTAGACACTGGTGACAGAAGCCTCTACTGGCTGTGTCCACAAACTGGATTCTTGACCCTTTCAATATCTAAATCCCTAATGCTATGGAAAAAAMCAAAAACAAATGCTTAAATTCAGAAGAGGGATTGACCAGACAACAAAAGCCAGCATGAGCCACTGTCTTTATTATGATCACCTCTCTTCTGGATTATATGATCTGTGCATTGAAGGATAAACTGACTTCTCCTACCCTAACTATAAACCTCAGCTCTCCTCATATAAATGATGGACCTATTGCTCCTCTAAAAGATAGAATCAAGTATTGGTCCCTACTCAYATTAAATACTAGAAGCTAAATCCTGATCACCCCCCAATCCCCAAACTTAGTGCCAACCTCACTTTAAACACAGCTAAAGAGTCAGTTCATTAAAAGACAGCATTGTATTTTCACCAAAAYGAAACCATGTTTGACTCAAGAGCCATAAGTAAAACCAAAACACCTTTCCAGTCTGATRCTTTTGGTTTTTTGATGAAAATCTAAACAATCTACAGAAAAAAAAAGGAAAACTACATTGTCACCAATCTTAGAAGAGAGGAGAATTCCTGAACCTTACAACAGCAGACTGCAAGGAGCCTGGGGACAGGGAGGTAGCCCAGGATGAACATCTCCCCACACACCTCGTKCAGGAATCGGCCACAACTTCATGACTAGTCAGCCAGTTTCATGTGGTGCCACAGATGGAGACTTTGCCTAAAGGACAAGGCCGGCGAGCATCTGCCGCCCATCAACGCTTGCCTACAAAGCAGGAGGAGATCAAACGGCATTATTTTGCAAGCCACAGAAGACTAGGAAGAAGAAACACACTTCTCTAACTYTCCTCCTTACTTGAACCGGGATCTAGACACCACAACAGATTAGCTCACCATCTGTGCTTCCTACTCACCTGGCTGCTCGTGCTGCCCAAAACCTTCAGGTTACTTGCAGAGACTGTTGGTAGAAGAGCAAATTTAAGTCATAATCCAACAATGTGGTTCTAGAAACCATAACGGCCACCAGAAGTGGAAAACAAAATACAGAAGCCTGGCGGCAAATTATCTTGTCCTAATGAATAAACTCAGGAAATAAGCTTTAGMTAGGCCTATAATGCTCATCCTGTACAGAATCATGTGGCATATGCTAGAGGCTGCTTCAGGCAGAATAATTAATATGAAATTTCACATTGCAGGTCTAGAGATATATGAAGTCAAACCTATCTGTTATGCTCAAGATAAASTACATATCAGCAGTACAAATCACACTCAAACTTGCTGTGCATAAGAAGACCCCATAAAAAGACTGTGCAGGAAGCTCATACAGATGGCAGAGCACATATTACAGTGGGCAGCACTGTAACAGTGAATCAGTTTGTGTTTCACCRTGACTTTTAATAAGCGTGGTACAGGATAGGTACTGTCACGGAGCCAGCCTTGGGCTGGTACAACAGAGACCTCTGTTCCAGCATAGGAAACCCCAACTCATCCTTGGGTAAAGTCCAAGCKGACACGAATCCCTGCAGAAGAGGCAAATCCCCAGCATTTAGTCTTCCAGTCAAGGTTGCAACTTTTTCTTCAAGACATGAAACAGGTCAAATGAGATTGAAACATGGTGAGTGCACACCAGGTTATCTGATTGTACCAATCCTCCTTTCCTTAATCCACCATCTGCTTATATTGAGAGGATATTTACACTTAGATCCTGCCCTTATCAAAATAAAGAGAGCCAAGCTGCATATTGCTTGACCTCCTCTGTCATTTGTCAGCAAGCGAGTGCAGAAAGCAGAGCAGCAGGGTGCTACAGGGACTGTAGCTCATGTTGCTAAACATCACAACTTCTTCAGCAAGTCTGGCTCCTCTCCTAAGCAAATAAGAGATGGTAACTGAGCTYGGTGGCAACGAAGAAAAATCTGCTCCTTTGGGGAGGTGGGTGGTTCTGCTGCCAGGGTTATGGGAGACCCGCTATTAGGGAGGTCTTTGATTTAAGCTAAAGGCAAATCTCTCCAGAGAGCAGGTAAATTCCCATGTAGCACATACCCAGGCAAAAGATAAAGGATAGTATAGATTTCTAGCAAAAAATGACAGAGAAGAAATGGGCAGTTACGTTTCAATCCCACAATATTCACTGCAAGTCTTTTTTCTCTTGAAATATACCTGGCAAAGCAGCACAACCTGTGGGTTTTTGTTTTTTTTTTTTTAAGTGCTCCTGCCAGATCTAAGCAGACCATGACTTTTAAAGAGCACACTAAACTTCCAGAAACACTTAGTAAAAACACAGACTACAAAATACTGTTTAGAAAAAAAACAACACAGAGCTACAACTCTAAGTGAAACTGGAGTGCAAAAGGAAGATGATCTAGTACAGAAAAACTACAGGAAAGCAGCCAATAGGCCAGAAGCTCCAGCTCTCCTAGGGGGATCAAACCACAGTCCTATTGCCCCTACTGTTAATTGGGCCGGACAGTATCAGTGCAGAAGGGAGGGCAAATGCTGCTGCTAAGTGCCTGCCTGAACAATTCAGCATACTCCAGATATTCACAACCTACTTCCCTTGGAGTTGAGAGCATATTTTAACCTGTAGAAGCCTTAAAAACAGAATGAATAACCACGGAACACTTTGCCTGCAAGTAGAATCTTTCGGCTCATACATCACGTAGCCTAAATGGCTGTATTTTCGCTTCTGTCACCCTTTATTGTAAAAATTCCCATTCAAGCTGAATGGCTGTCTCCTGCTTAGGGCTTTGATTGAAGCCAGTCCTCCGCCAAAGATGTCATTGTCACTCGTGCACCTGCGGTGCCGCATGCAAARGACTGCAACTGCAGCAGGGAGACTGGGGATGGTGCAGACGTGCTCCTAAGCAACAGCAAGTCCCTGCTTGTGCAAATGTCCCAAGCAAACCAACCAGCAGCATTGAGAGATGCAGATTGTATAAGATACCACATGCAGATGGATTTTAAAATAAATTTCTTTTTTCTGAAGTACCCCGGGAAATAAGCAATCTTCTAATAAAGTGTTTGGAAAAACATACCTCACTGAAGGCAAAATTTTAAACCAGATTACTAGGTAGGGAGAGAAAATAGAACAAAAATAAGAGATTATGTATGGGTCAGATGAAGCTATTCCACGTCAATTTGGATGAGGTTATTTGCCTATATAAACATATTTTAATCTTGTGAAAGTTGGCATCCCGTGTGTCTTTCCAATCACTAATTGCGCTAAGAAATTTTGATTCTGCCTTGACTGATATTTGACATAATGATCTTCAAAGCAGGCAAAAAATACATCTTGAACCAGGGCTGCTTAAGTGAAGGCAACGTTGTCAGCGGACACACTGCAGCGGAGCRACAACCTCTGGGTTATTCCACCTAATGAGGACAGTCCCGCGACAGTAACGAGCCTGCGAAAGGAGGTTACGGGGACCATCCTGCAGGCCATAAAGTGGAAAAACTGAAGCAGTGCCACGAACAAGACCTAGACTGGCGGAGGAGGGGAGAAATGGGCCATTCCAAGAATTGGATTAGTTTTTACTGGAAATCTTTCATAGTGCCAGGATAGATGTATAAGCAGAAAAACAGAAATTGGGTAAACTCTGCCAAAAAGCATCCTGCCTTGGTAGCAATCTGCACAGTTAACTTGACACTCCTGCTTCATCATACATTTTCCAATTCCAGTATCATTAAATAGTAATTGTTCTGCTCTACTTCTCATTTTGAAAAATGCTGCATTCTACTCTGCCTTCATAACAGGCTCTTAAGTCATTTAGGCTTTAATACCCTCGCAATGAATGACTATGAGAAGGAGCCTTGTTGAACTTTATAAAATTCTTTCAGGACTTTGAAGGCACCATCATTTATATTAGCTCACAATTATTGTAGCTGCCACTTCTGAATACCTCGTAACACCCCCATGAAGTGGAGAAGAATTAACAGGAAAATTTTCAAAAGGATTCAGAGTTCCCGTTGTGATTGCTGGATACAGTCACCTACTATATTGAAGCAGCTACGGAAAAAGCAGGCGCTCTTCCAACACTGCGGCTGTGCCCTGGTTTCACAGACATCCGTGTCGGAACCAGGAGGRGACCAAACACCTGCAGCAGCCCAGGGAACTCCCTTCGAACCGGACCTGCTACTCTAGCAAGTTGGGAACCGCAGCAGCAGCAGCTTGTTAACACCCCAAATGTTTTGCYTCTGCAGGATAATATGGCAAGGGCTACGGAAAAACATCATCCAGGTGCAAAAATGAAAAGCAAGGGTGTGTAAATTCAGGTGGGGGGAATGGTTTAGCCTATAAGACCAAAATATGTGATATACTCAAAGGTGGGAGAAAGGCGGGAGAAAGTGAGAAAAATAAACTGGAAAATTAAGACTGAATGGGCAATAGATAAAGACTGAGAAAAAGGGGAGGAAGCAGAATAACTCTCCATGCATGTAAGTAATCTTCCACAGCGACCCTAGTACTCAAATGTTGCGTTCAGTATGTTCAGTGCTACAGCAAACTCCCCCATCAGTGCAATGGRCCTTTTCTTACTGAATTCCACTCTGTATGTACATAAAGATCTTCTTGCCCTTTCTTGCACTGGACAAAATGAAGTTGTGGATAAATCCTGCRCAGCCAAAACCAAACAGGGATGAGCCACAGCAACAGGAGGGAAAGCGCTCGGTGGCTACACTGCACTCTCCATCCCCCAGTTCGCTTGGGCGGCACATCAGAGGCGTAAGCAGAGCAGAAAGCACCATCTCAAACAATTCTTTGCTGTCATCGCACCCAGCAAGTTTACAACCACTTTGCAGTGACACGCACTCCATCACCGCGCTGCTTTGCRGGTGCCTCTGACCAGCAACACCGGCTGCGCTGGGCTCTGCACCTCCCGACACTTCCACTGCCGGCTCCGCCAGCGCTCGGAGCCTGCACTCACGAGCCCACGTTGAGCTGGACTCACTGCCCAGAGGGCTCTTTACCCATGTACATGGTGACATAGGATCGCCGTCTCACCGCACGCACGTGACGGCYGCACTGCCCTGTGCACTGCCGTGCRTCCCGGTCCTCCCCTCTCCTGCCGAGGGACTCGGCCGCCTCCGAAGCTGCAGGCTCTGAGYGGCCTCCCATTCCCAGAGACAAAAGCAAGGGACATGGAAACAAAGTGAAAATTCAGCCGAGTGTCACTATCTTGGAGGGGATGGCGGGCACAGTCACGCAACCGGCCTCCCGGGAGCTTCCCAGACAGGTTAATTACCTCCAAACTGGGAAATGCTGGCTTCAGCATGAAGRTCACTGACATTGTGCTACCCTGTGTTCTGCAGGATGTTCTTAAAAGCCTTCAGACTGCAGAGCTAGATCACACACACGCGATATGTCAACGCGTTCACGCTCACCGAGATCAGGAGGGGCTGCAGAGAGGCCGCAAGGTGAACTCCCTACTACACAAAAACATTTCCCAAGGGCTCAGGGCTTCCCTACAAGTGACTTTTCACCCCTCAGTCTTGCTTTCCAGCAGCCCCTCAATCCCACATTGAGCTACTTAGAGATAGGTGCTCTGGAGGGTGGCTACGAAGACCAGATRTCCACAGATAAAAGCAGGAATCCCCAAACCAGTCTGACTCGGCGGGTRATCGGTTGGTTCCTAGTTTTGGCAGTCAGCACACTCAGCAAACTAGGGCACATTTCTCCAGTTCTCCCGTTTAGTAAATACAGAGGAAATAGTTTAGACAACCCCAAAAGAACAATRCAAAGGTATCATTATTTCCTCTGAAAGAAAAAGAAAAACATTAATTCTTATCAGTTATCCCTGGAGAACCCAGGTCAGTCAGTGRAGTTAGAGCAAACACATACAGACTCCCTATATTTCTGTACTTCTGAATAAAAATTAAAAATCAGCTAAAGTTAGAAGAAAA